>QYAP01000897.1:0-13371 GCA_003988905.1 Hymenotorrendiella dingleyae
TGATGATGCCGAATCCCTGGATCGCTCCCGCGAGACAGCGCGCCGCGGCGTGGCCCTGGTCAGGCTGGAGAACCTATCATATCAACCTCCTGAAGGACGGCCCCGAATTCCACTCCAGCCAAGAAARACCGAGTACTKGCTAAGAGAATTCAGACTTCGAGGATGCTTTCCGAACGTCTGCGGAAACCGTATCAAGGCCGAAATTTCTCAGCCGGTTCTAGCYGCTGCCCTAGCCCGGTCCGAATTGACGATCAGTGATCTTCAAGACGCGGGGCACATCAAGCGTCTTCACCTTCCGGAAGGCGCTCTTTTGACGCATTATCATGGACAGCATCGATTAGAAGCTGCAAAGCAGCATATCTATCCGCACAACGAGTGGTGGGCGSTCGAGCTCTATRATAAAGGTACGTATAAGCCTTCAACGCTGCTATAAGTGAATCTCATAGCAATACAGAGAGATGGGACAACAAGTGTCGTGTGCAAGAGCAAGACCGTAATATCGAGTCGATTCCACACGACGATGGGACCGTCTTCCGATTCCTGGATRCGGAGCYTGACTGGAGGACGGCGTGGCGGTCGAAGGACGCGGAGAATGATCTCAAAGCCATGGAGAAGAGGCYAGCTTTGTACAAGGGCTTCACATCTCTAAGACCGTTTGTCGGTCTCTGGGCATCTTTTCAGAAAGGCACTTTACACCGGTATAAATCGCTCAGATGTGATGAAGTAGGCATAATTCCCTTGGCATGCGCAACGCTAACATSCCATCTCAGGAACTGATACGATATTTAGACCGCATTAAGCACGTCTGGACCTCAATACTCGAYGGTGACKAAGAGCTTATGTATAATCTAGATCCTGAGACCGTGGAGCTGTTTGAAGGGAGGGCCCCCAAAACGTCATCAGCCGACAGAGACTTCATTACCCKAGCTATCGAGAGCAAAAGTGCATTTCCATTGTTGTATAATGATGTCAAAAGATTGGGACTGCTACAGAACGTTATCGCTATTGATGGGATGATCCCCTCGATCAAGACGCTCGCCAAGGATTCCTTATACCTGGAAGACTGTGCGAAAGCAATGCGGACGCTCATCGACCCAACAGAGTGTCACATGAGAGAGGCAATGCAACACATGTGGCGTGGATATGGAGGAGACTACATAGTGTTAGAGAGCGCCGATGGGTTGATCGAATATGGCGATACACGGGCGGGCGACGACGAGAGATTTGAGATAGCGTACGTCCAATTATGGATGTTCGCCATGCGCAATTTTCATCGCCTTACAAACCTCGTCCCGAAGTCGGATAACAAACAAAAGGTGCCGAGTATCGGCCCAGACCCCCAATGCCTCCTTGAATTTGCCAGGCTCGCGAACGCCCTTGGATTCAGGTCTAATGCGATCACTAGCATTCTCAACGCTGACGCAGATCGAGAGCATGCTAGGAACATGCTCACGATAGCTAGGCCGCCGGGCAGATACGATTATGATCTCGAATCAGAAATCACAGGCCACTGCCAGCTTCTAACCCGTATCAGTGGTAGGCAGCCAGAACTCCTTAGGCCACCAGTCTGGACTACCACGCTCTCGAATGTCAAGGTAAAACAACGGTATGGGAGACCACACAACCAGGCACTCCAAGATTGCGCTCCTTATTTCTTCTTGCACAATATTTGTGAAATACCGGAGAGTGGTAAGTACGTTACAGATCTATTTGTTAAGCGAGGCATTGCGCTCTCTTTCTTTCGCATCCCACTACTACCTCCTGAGGCCGGTCGTCATGGCAACAGCGTAGCGCATCACAACAGCAACATAACTATGATCAGACTCATCAAGCAACGAGTCAAGCCCAGACGAGCAGGTCGGTCAGGGATGCAGCTCAAGATGCCGCACTCACATCGCGCCTAGAAGAGTGTGAAAGACAGGTCGCGGAACAACAAAGTGAGATCTCTCTTTACAAGGTAAAGTTGTCAGAGGCTCAGACAAATTCTGAACGGCTACTTGCCGAGGTTCAGCCGTACCGAAACAAGATTGAAGAATTAGAGACCATCAACCTCGATCAGTCTAAGTCTGAGAGTGATAGGCAAGCATCAGCAGCAGAGTCATTGCGACAGCAGCTTGCCACACATTCACAACAAGCAACGGCAGAATTAGAGGCACTGCAGTCGAGAATTGTTCAATGGGAGAGGGGTGACTTACGAAGGCCAGAAGATATCAATGCCGGAGCAATGTCTCAAGGCTTCCAAGAAAGAGTTGCCGAATTAGAGCTTGTTAGTCAACGGCAGGCCGAAGACCTAAGGAATTCTAAAGAGGTGGCYACTATCAAGGGCAGGACCTTGGATATGATACTTGCAAAGATTAAGGAGACTAGAGAAGGAGTGGACAAGATGAGTACAGCCTTCACAGGACGACTCCAGCTTGAGCAGAACTATAAAGACGGTGATTGCGAGACTATCCATTCAGATGAACTTCAATTTGAAGATCTTCCTGCGGCGGGAGCACAGTTTGATGAGATTGAAGACCTAAAAAGGTCGATCGTCAAGTTCATTGCTCTCTATAGCCAGAATAACCTAGCATATGACGAAAATACTCGCGTGAAGATTCTCAAATGGCAGAAGCTGGTTCCGGGTGACCGGCTCGCCATCGCAGATGGAACAGGAACAGGCGTCGAAACAGAGACCCCTGATCTCAAGCAAATGCTGGCAGTCGTAAGTAGACGGGCTGGAGTCTTAGAACAAGAAGGTCAGGCTGTCCATGACCTCCAAGCAGAACTGGATGTGGCGAGGGCAGCCGCCGAGAGCCAACGGCAAAAGGCAGAACGTGTCGAATGGCTCGAGGAGGAGCTCGTAGAGGTGAAGAAGCAGTTGCAGCAAGAACAAGTGGCTACTAGGGACCTCGGAGAAAGCTTGAAGACAGCACACGACGCCACGCAGAGAGACATAGAACTCACAAGCGCCCTTAAAGGAGAACTAGATACAGCCAAGGCAGAGAATGAAGCACTACTCCAGCAAGGGAAGGCAGCTATTGCAGAGCTCACAACAGAATTGAATACGGTCAAGGCAGAAGCTGAAACCTTGCGGAAAGAGGCAGAACGAGTTCGTGGGCTGGAGACAGAATTGAATGATTTAAGAACAGCATTGCAAGAGACAGGCAGCGTGCAAGCGGAACTGGAGAAGACGAGACAGGACTTGGAAGACTTGAGGCAGGTATCAAGCTCGTACATTAAGGATCTGAAATCAGCCAAGGCTGAAGTTGATAAGAGGCTAGAGACCTCGAAGAGTCAAGTGACCGGCCTGGAAAAAGACTTAGAGGCAGCGCGGCAATCTATCAAGGAGAGGGAAAGAGAGTTAGCAAGCCTAAAGCTTGAGATCGATGATGAAGACGAGCGCATAAGGTTGTTGAAGGCACAACTGTTTGAAACGAACCGCCTGATACAGCTGGAGAAAGAGAAAGAGAAACTCGAGGCCGAGCAGAAGGAGATTCAAGCTGCGCTAGCCGGGGCAAGAGCCTCAAACAGTCAGGATCTTGGGGAACTCATGCAGCGGGAAGCGCAAGTCGATGCCAGCCTCTCACATGTTGAAGAGAAAATGGTTGCAACGGGATTGGACGTTATGAGATATGCGAAGTATAGAGTACGCTTCGAAAGCTCCAAAACAGGCCGCCAGACAGGCGTAGACTATGTTCTTRTGGAAGACCTAGAGAAGAAATTTGAGGAGTTGCGTGATCAGGTCGTTTATTGTTTCGTAAACGATACCATGACGGTAGTAGAGCTCGGGAAGTACAAAGACTTCTTAGCAAATCAAAAGCATCTCGCTGACCACGGGGAATTCTTCTACTGTGGTTACAATCCACCACGGAAGAGACATCGCGGTCTGGATGATGCGGGAGAAGATTTGAAGAGCGCTTCAAGACCCAGAGCCCAGGAACTAGCAAGACTTCGCGCCAAGTCCAAAGAACCCCGCGGCTGATCCCCATTTCCTCCTTTTCATCGCCTTTTATATATGTTTCGAGGCAGCAAGAGGGATAGGTCGTAGCGATGTCGAGGTTCGGTTCTTTGTCTCGAGGGATCTGTTACGGTAAACGGCCGTTCGAGTACTGGCAGAAGAAAGCTGCGATATGGGAGGGTTGGCCAGTATGCGGTACTGATATGAGCTGGGCCCTGGCCCTTGGATGATCGCAAATGAAGATCGTTGTGGATTTGATCTGACGATTGACGTGATCCAACATTGAATTTTGGTGCGGGGCTGTTCTTCTTCACCCTGCGCTAAMCGAATTAGATTAGGCTTGCCGTCTGACTTCACGATGTGCCATTTTCGCATAAACCCAKTCTGGCAAGGAGGGCTTGCTCTCTAAAGGGAGGGGATCTCTCTGATGCGGTATCACCAGGACCAAGTCCAACGAATCTCAACAGTTAGGTCAGTTGTCAAACAAGAGTGTTATCTCGATTATAGCTAACCTGTTCCACCTAGATTCCGCCTAGCATTGCAGAACCTGCGAACAGAGCAGCAATGAGCCAAACCATTGCCAACCCTTATAATCGAACCTTCGGCGGGTCGACATTCACTTCAGCGACACCTCAATTCAGCAGCTCACGCTCCATTATATAAGTGCGACTGGTCATTCGGTAGCAAGCCATCGAGCAGCATCTCAACTCACCAGCTCACATTTTCGAGTCTCCCGGTCGAGCTGTTCCCAAAGCTCATCGGTCGCAAGTCTCCACATCCTCTCGAGAGCGCCGCGCAATTATCATGGAGGGATTTGAGGAGTCCAAAGACTAGCGCTCCGAACGAATTTCCCGAATTTTAAGATTCGACGAACTTTCCCGAACTCGAACTCGAATCGAATAGCTCTTTTTAGGGTTCGGGAAAAGCCCGAATCGAACTTCTGTTTGAGAAGTTCGATTCGGGGAAATTCGTCGAACTTTTTCCATAATATATATAATTCCTGGTATTTGTTGGTTYGCTTGATAATCTACATTATTCTACTGCAATTACATCTCAAATTCTGGCCTTTTGCTCCTTTGACCTACGTCTAAGATCGTCCCAACAGAGCATAATCGCTCGGAAGGTTCCGGATGAAGTGACCACCTCCTAACACCCAGAAYRTCCCTGCCAATACTAAACATCCTCTCTACGTCAACCTCCGAGCTAGGTATCGCCAGGTAATCCCTAGCACAAGCTGCCATTCTCGGAAACTCTCTCTTATTCGCACCCCACCAACCTAACATCCAATCTGCATGATTATCACCCGCTGCCCCGCTATATAAGACCGTATCCGTATCGAAATACCGATCAATATCGTCAGTTTGAACCATTTTAGTCGCATATTTCTCTAGCATAGAAAACCCGAATCCTGCTTTCGTCCTAGTTTGTGTAGATGCTGGTTGTAGTGTAGCGTTAGAAATGAGAGGGGCATAGGTTTTGCRAATAATCTCTTTGAGACGAGTTRAGATCTCATTATATTCGTCCTCCTCCATCATATCCTTCAACCATACAGTCTTGATTCGAGGGTCAAGAACTGCCCCAAGCCAATAGATATCTTGCTTTTTCATCTCCTCGAAATACCAATCAAACTTCTCTAATCCTGCCTTCGTAGCATTAATGAGCTCATTGCTGAGGGCTGAATATTCAGGGCGTTCTCTATGAATGATTGAGTTTAAGGTCGATTTTAACTCGTAGTACATTTGAGCACTGTTTTGAATAGTAGGCTCTTCGCGAGAAACCTGCTCAGTCATTTCTTTGAAAGGTGTGAGGTGCGTCCGGATATGTGCATGTCGTGCCCACCTATCAGGTGTAAGAAGCACATGTCGTAGCTCTGGATGCTTCTTCTGGAAGTCGATAAAAGCTGCTTTCTCGTCAAAGACACAATCCACCCTATCTAGAGTTGCATTCCACCGAGTGTCGACGTCATCGTGAAGACCCGTTTTCGCCATCTTACGCCATTCCTGTTGCCTTAGAGTTGAGCGATTAACCCAGAGAACAGTGATTCGAAGAAAGGCRATATCTCCAGAGGCACCAGCGATTGTAATCTCATTCCAGTTCCTATCGTCCACTCGATTCAAGAATTCTACAGCAGCTTTGTGAGTCGAGGAGCCGAGATATGCCAAAATAGCCTTGCAAACCAGGTTTAATATATGCGCAAAACAACGTACTTGCGACTTATCACCCCCGAATCTCATCGGTYGACCCCTAAAAGGGAATTCCTCTAAATGATCATCAAATATCTGTGACATCTTTTCATACAAATGCTTGCACATTGTATCGTTATTCGATGCATTATCCCCTGTAACTGCTAGTAATTTAGGAAGTAGTTTAAGTCGATCTAGTACTTCGAAGGTGATTTCAGCAAGCTTTTCACCGGAGTGATTACTATCAATAAATATGAATTGAAGGCAGAAACGATGCTTTTTGAAGTCGGGATCGATCATAGTACCGTTAATGCACCAATAAGATGTTTTATCGACAGAGGACCAACCGTCTACTGACAAAGCAATAGTGCTACAGTTGGTAGCAAAGAAGGAGGCTTTGGCTTTATCGATCTGATCCACTCGTCCATGAACACGGTTGGCAATAGTATCCGCAGAGGGTATCTTTTCAGTGCAATTGGCAGCCTTCATCATAACCTTAAAACGCTCGTTTTCAACAACAGTAAATGCCTGGCAATCCCCAACTACCCAGTCGACAAGGGCCTCCTCGAATGGTGGAATAGGCACCTCCTTTATATCCCGGAAAGCATCCATAATCGTTGGATTTCCAACTCGTACTGAAGAAGCAAGAYGTGACTCTGAAATGTTGTGTTTTTTGACGTGGCTACTAAGTGCTGATGTTGATTCGTGTAGAGCAGAGGCTTTTCTCTTAAATCCACAACCCCTAACAGCATTACAGGTATAAGCCTCGTCTGGTAATACTTTCCCACTGCTCTTTTTTGTCCAAGTCGAATTAAGGATCGTTATATCGTAGTATTGCCACCACCACTTATACTTCTTCGATTTATCTTCATCGGCCTCTGATTGGTTATCATTTTCAGCCTCACTGTTGGTAGTAGCTTGAGAGGCGTTTTGTGTTGAATTATTTGTGGCTTGAGAATCTGGCACCTCTACCCCAGGCTCTACCATAGCCTTATTTTGTCGTGGAGCTGCACCCTTTCTCTTTCTTTTCGCTTGTGGTGGAGGTGTAGAAGGTGCTTGTGAAGCCTGCGAGGGAGGTGGTGGAGCTTCTGGAGATGCAGGGCCCTGTAAACCATGCTTTTCGAGCTCTGCATAGTCCCGACGTTGTTCTTGTCAATGCTAGGTTTAGAGCCATAAACAATAATTGGTGAAAATTCAGTGTATTATTGTTCCCATGAAGAAGGATTTTAGCCCTCAGCTACTGTAGAAATAGAAGCGCTGACTAAGCTACTAATAAGCTTCAATATCATGTAATCATGTCATGTGCTTTCAGATGCTCTAACAGTTCTCTATTACGCCGACGCGTATTTGGKGTTTGAGGGGTGTCCGAGGCATTACTTTCGCTATCTGAGTCTCTGTAGAGATCTGCCGGCAGTGGTTCCTTCCTCTTTCCTAGGATATGGTCGATGCGCGGCTGCGACATTGTGAAGATCTGCCAATTAAACACTTAGTAAATACGCGGGCATACAACTAGGGAGACTTACGAGACTTGGCAGTAAGGTAGCGGCGACTAGGTACGTCAAATGGGTGTGCACAGGCAGGGTCTAGAATGCGTGCTTTCTTTTGTGGGATTATTTTGGTGGGGGGGGAAATTTTGATTTCTCGCTTAAGCCTAGCGCTAATCTACAACTACACTAAGGGTGAAGTTCGAACTCGAACTCGAACCGAACCGAACCTCCTGAAAGTTCGGCCGAATCGAACCACCTAAAAGTTCGAGTTCGGGGACCCCCGAATCGAACCAAGTCAAAGTTCGGTTCGGTTCGATTCGTTCGGAACACTACCAAAGACGCAACTTGAGATTGAAGAAGCATGTACTATTTACAAAGGCAAGATACAAGAATCAAAGACAAGCTCCAAGGAAGAAGAGATGGYGGCCGCTTCAGTTAAGCTAGGTGCATGCTCGCCCACGACCCTGGTAGCGGCCCGTTCTTCCTGCTGGCGGTTGAGGATTAACTTATCCAACTTCCTGGAATTTGGCTTTAGAACCAGAAACCAGTCAAGCCATCGAATCCCGCAAGGTAAATCAAGAGAGACTCAACAATGCGACCCTTCTAGCAGCAGAACAGGCGCAGCGACAGGCACAACAGATCCACGAGCGAAACGAACGCAGGAGAAAGGAGCAGGAAGAGAACGAACGAAAGGGACTCATCAACTATCCCTGGGTCCCGGTGGAAGCTCCTGAGAGTAATGACGGAGGTGATCGGGGCTATTTTATCGCCGGTCAACGGAAGATGGTGAAGGGGCTTCCTTACGGCGCAACCATAATCTGGGCCTCCGACTTGTCCACGAACGCGGACATTGAAACGCGGACCGATTCGGACTATAATCAGGAAGATATACGAAATATCTTCAATAAAAAAAAGCTGTACAAGTGGAACCCAAAGGCTGAGGACAAAGTGACCCCGAGAAAGACTTGGTCGTATCTAGATAGGAGTAGGTTCAAAAAACTAATATGGGCCACTGCGGAACCAGGGACTGGATCCGACAGTCGAGTTGAGATYACGCGCTGCCTGATCGCCTCGGGCGATAAGGGGACGAGCCTGGAGTATAACATCGTTACGAGAACGCAGCTCCATGCGATAGTAGGCAAAAAGGATGGCGATAAGAGAATCAGTGCCTACTTTAGCAGCAGGGGCATAGAACCACCACGGGGGCTCTTGACAACTCGGGTTAAAAAGGAAAGAGAGTTCGGCTACTCGGGTAGGTATTCACCTCAGCGCGATTCGAGTTCTTTAGAATACCAGTCAACTAGTCAAAATGACTCTATTGAACGGAGATTGGGCCAGCTAGAAACGTCAATGGGCGCCATTGAAATAATGGGAAAGATGATGGAAAGAATGGACAAGAAACTAGAGAACATGACAAACATGGAGAAGCGGTTAGAGAAGTTCGAGGCGAGATTTGAGGAGGTAATGGGGCCTCGATCCGCTTCAACACAATAATAGATTGTAATTAGTAAAATCATAAAATGAGAAGCCATGTTTTAAAGAGCATCGAATAACGTCTGTCCCTGCGTACCGAAACGCACCCCGTAACGAGACAAATCCATAGTTTACTAATCACAACTTTTTTTTTCGCGGGTCTATGAATTTGTGCTTGAAATATTACTTTCTTTAACCATTTCTCCCTAAGGAAACCACTTAGCAAGAACAAAATAACTATGGTTAGTTATGCTGTCGATCGTTTCAACACGTCACGGATCGCCGCTCCTGCTGTCCCCCCCTGTTTAATCACGACGATTAAACTCTTTTCAAAATGCGGAGCACTCGAGGAAAGGTCCTATCACGAAATAATATGGCTCCAACTTTTAAAGACACCAAGAGAGGAAAAGCATGCAGTCCGGGAGTTACGCCGGTGCGAATAGAAGGGCCACATGTTTCAGTGCTTAGTAATGTACATTGGCCCAGATAAAATTTACTATGTTCACGCCTAGGCTCGCTATATTCTACTTAGCCAYGATTCTCAGGCTTAGTAGCATGTGTGGCGTAAAATGTTCACGCGTGTGGCGTAAGAGCAAGTTTCTCGAACTTTCCATTGGCAGGTGCGCGGCGGCACGCGGGTCCTAGGCATTAGAGCGCTGTATCTCGTCTCCTTCCACATCAATATCGCGACGGTAGCATGATACAAACAAAGCCAGTTAAGTATCGTACTGTGCCGTATAGATTATGGCGATGTTTGTGATCGAAGTAGGATAGAGTAGTGGCGTATGGATTGTGGATTGTGGGGATAAAGAATGTGGATACCGTGTGGACTTGTTAAACATTAAAACGTGATTTCTGATAATGTTGCAAGGTCTGGACTGGAGGCCCGTGCGGCATCTCCACTTTGAGAAATCAAGTCGACGTCTACCTTGAGATAATTGCGACAAACCTGTGTGCGCCAACAGCAACAAAGGTAGACCGCATTATACCAATTCAAGAGAACCGAAAACAAAATACCTTGTTCACGGCTACATTATTGATTGGTTCATCAAATTAACGTGATACGAGAAAAGAGCCTGGAGGTTGTGGTTCAGCCTCATCGCGTCAAAGCTGTCTTGACTTCTTGCGGCCAGTACTGCCTCTAGAGGAGAAGGATCTTTTTGGTACAATAGGATAACTGTCCTTACTTTGCTGTTCATCTCARTTAACTTTGATCACTAGGTGCGAATTCTCGCCAACGCCCGCTCCACTCCACTAAACCCGATTTCGACCGCTTCCTAGCATCATGCTCCGCACAGTCATGCATCTTCTACTACGCAGTGAGACTGGCAAATATGCCTTCGAATCATTTCGCGACGACGATCAAATCCCTCCTTACGCTATCCTTTCGCATACATGGGGATCGGACGTCGAGGAAGTTACCTTCCAGGATATAGTAAATGGCACAGGCAAGAATAAGGCTGGCTATGAGAAGATCCGATTCTGCGGAGAACAGGTTGGAGAAGACACATTGCGATACTTTTGGATTGACACCTGCTGTATTAATAAAGACAACGAAGCCGAACACGCGGGATCTATCAACTCCATGTTTCGCTGGTATCGTGATGCGACACAATGCTACGTTTATTTGTCGGATGTTTCTAGTTCTCCTCTTAACACCGATAATGAATACGATTTGCAGAATCCGCAGCCATGGGAATCAGATTTCCGGAAAAGTAGATGGTTTACTCGGGGCTGGACTCTTCAAGAGCTACTCGCCCCAGATTCTGTCCAATTCTTCTCTCGCGAACGCAAACCCCTTGGTAACAAGAGTTCTCTAATGCAACAGCTTCACGAAATAACAAACATTTGCCGCTTTGCGCTACAAGGAGGCTCTTTATCTCAAATCAGCGTCGAAGAGCGATTACGATGGATACAACACCGCCAGACCACGTTGCCAGAGGATAAGGCGTATTCATTGCTAGGCATTTTCGATGTCTACATCCTCCCAATCTATGGCGAAGGAGCTGCGAATGCGCATGCCCGACTTATGGACAAGTTTGAGAAGACGTATGAGAAGACGCAGAAATGTATTCAAGACTTACGCCTCACTGATCCCGGCGATGACAAGACACGTATTGAGGCTACGAAGGATGGCTTGTTGGAGGACTCGTACCGCTGGATCCTGGAAAATTCCGACTTTCAACAATGGCGTAATAATCAGCAAAGCCGGCTGCTATGGATCAAGGGCSATCCTGGGAAGGGTAAGACGATGTTACTTTGCGGTATCATTAATGAACTGAAGAGGTCTATACCTAAGTCAGTTCTTTTATCGTACTTCTTCTGCCAGGCCACAGATTCACGGATCAACAATGCTACAGCTGTGTTACGGGGTCTGATTTTTCTGCTTCTCAACCATCAGCCATCTCTTTTCTCACATGTACAAACAAGATACGATCAAGCTGGCAAAACACTTTTCGAGGATGCAAATGCCTGGATTGCCTTGTCCGACATCCTCACCAGTATCCTACAAGATCCAAACATTGATRGCATATATTTAATTGTCGATGCACTCGACGAATGTGTGACGGACTTACCGAAATTATTAGCCTTTATCGTGCGGGCTTCGTCTACATCGTCTCGGGTCAAGTGGATTGTCTCTGGTCGTAACTGGCCAAGTATCGAAAAGGAGCTTAGCACAGCAACAGAAAAGCTGTGGCTGTGTCTTGAACTTAATGAAAAATCCGTCTCTACTGCTATTACAAGATTCATTGATTTCAAGGTAAATCAGCTAGCAACCCGAAACAAATATAGCAACGATGTACGGGACGCCGTACAGCAGCACTTGTCAGGAAGTGCAAATGGTACTTTTCTATGGGTAGCTCTGGTCTGCCAGGAGCTATCCAATCTTCCAGGATGGAAAGCTCGAAAGAGGTTGACAGCATTCCCACCTGGACTCAATGCTCTCTACCAACGGATGATAGACCAGATCGGGCATTCAGACGACGCTGAGCTTTGCAAACGTATCCTCGCTGTCATTTCGACTGTATATCGGCCTATTGCCCTGGATGAGCTGGTAGCTATCGTGGACATGCCTGAGGGAGTTGCTGGCGAATATGAACCTCTATCGGAGATCATAGGACTTTGTGGCTCTTTCCTAACGCTCCGAGAACGGACTGTCACTTTCGTTCATCAGTCGGCAAAAGACTTCTTACTTAAAGAGGCGTCAAATGATATTTTTCCTTTTGGAATAGACGATATACACTACGCTATCTTCTCGCGGTCGCTACGAGTTTTGTCTAGTGTATTACGGCCAGATATATATGGACTAGACGCTCCTGGGATTTCTATCGACCAAGTTAAGCCACCTGAACCAGATCTACTAGCCAAAGCACGGTATTCCTGTCTCTATTGGGTTAACCATCTGCTCGACTCGGATGCTAAGGGGATTRCTTACAATGACCTTACAGACGGCGGGTTAGTCCATAGGTTTTTATGCCAAAACTACCTTTATTGGCTCGAAGCACTTAGCCTATTAACAGGCTTGTCAAGTGGTATAGTTATGATTAGGAAACTTGAGAATTGGCTTGAGGTAAGTTTCAGATATTATGTAAAGTAATATTTAAGATACTATAAGAAAATCCTAACTAACGTACTAAGGCCAAGGCGATTGAAAGTCCTAACCTATATGCATTTGTAAATGATGCAAAAAGGTTCGCCTTATATAGCCGATCTGTTATTGAGCAGACGCCTCTTCAAGCATATTGTTCAGCCCTTATCTTCGCCCCAGAGCAGAGTATTATCCGAGCAACATTTGAGAAATGTATCCCGCCCTGGATTCAAAGAAAGCCTAAAGTGCAAACGARTTGGAGTGCGGTGCTACAGACGCTCGAGGGCCATACCGRCTSGGTCYGGTCAGTGGCCTTCTCGCCCGACGGCAAGCAGGTGGTGTCTGGGTCTGACGACWASACCGTCCGGCTCTGGGACACGGCCACGGGAGAGCAGGTGCTGCCGACGCTCGAGGGCCATACCGACTSGGTCTATTCAGTGGCCTTCTCGCCCGACGGCAAGCAGGTGGTGTCTGGGTCTGGCGACMAGACCGTCCGGCTCTGGGACACGGCCACGGGAGAGCAGGTGCTGCCGACGCTCGAGGGCCATACCGGCYCGGTCTGGTCAGTGGCCTTCTCGCCCGACGGCAAGCAGGTGGTGTCTGGGTCTSGCGACCASACCGTCCGGCTCTGGGACACGGCCACGGGAGAGCAGGTGCTGCCGACGCTCGAGGGCCATACYGACTSGGTCTATTCAGTGG
>QYAP01000898.1:0-11700 GCA_003988905.1 Hymenotorrendiella dingleyae
TCCTTCCCCATCTCGACCAATATACTACATTCTACCCCCGCCTCAATATGCTACCTAAAACCTTGCATTTATGGATCATTACCATCCTATTCTCAATAAAATCCTTATTAAAATCCGATATTATATATATTTAATAAAAAGTATAATAAATATTAAACTTTATAAAAATCTTAAAATTAATAAATTAAGCGAAGGTCTCTTTTAAAAAAAGTAACGGATAATAGTCCTTTTTAATTAATTTATTAAATCTCTAATAATTAATGTAAAATCTTAACTCAAAAGAATTATATTAATAAGCGAATAAAATTAAAATTACTTATAATGCCGAATTAATTAATATAAAGCCCTTTAATAGGTTTTCGAAAAAGTATTTCTTATAAGCTTCTTATTTATTATAATTTAATTAATATAAACTTTAATAATTTAATTTCTTTTTTATTTCTTCTGTATTAATATTAAGCTTTAAATAATAATTAGTTTTATAATATTTAAAGAAATAATTAATTATTTTTTTAAAGAAAACGTTAAATAAATTATAATATTATATAAATATTATATAATAAAGTATCTCTTTTTCGGTTTTATCGAAATATCTTTTATTCTTAATAAGAGTTAATTTAATTATAAATATTTTATTTATTTTAATTTAAAATACTTTATAGTTACTTTTTTACATTTAATATACGAATAAAATTATATTAATAAAAGTATAATTGATAATTAATTTATTTAAAAGCGCTTTATTAGATTCTTTAATAAGTAAAGGTCATAAAGAAATATTAAAATCCTTCTTTTATTTTTTAAAGATTCGCGGAGAATATTATAATATTTTTCCATATAATAAGGTTTATATTTTAATATTTAATGAAACAATTTTAGGAAAAGCTAATTATAATAAATGCTTTTTAAAATAAAATCTTAATTAAAAGGAAATAAAATAATTTATTATATATAAAAATATCTTATAATAAACTATAAATTAAAGCCTAAAAATAATTAAATAATAAAACTTAATTATATATAAAATAATTTAAAGGTAAAAATAGCTATTAATTTATATATTTAAAAATATAATATAAATAATAGTATTTTTAACGATCTTTTTATTATATTTACGAAGATTACAAAATTATATTAATTGGATAATATTTAAATTAATTAATTATATAAGCTTAAGAATTACTTTGAAATTAATAAATTTATTCCCTTCTTATATTTTTATATTAAATAAAGGTTAAAATAATATATCCTTTATTGTTATAAAATAAAAAAAAGGTTTATATAATTTATTAAGATCTTTAATTTCAATTATATAAATAACTTTATATATAATCGATCCTTTTTATATTATAATATAAAATAAATTTCCCGAATCGTTATTATTATTAAATAATATTATATGAACCCTTATATTAAACTCTAAATAATTAAAGTATATTAAATTATTAATAAAATATCAATATAATCTATAACTTTTATAAAAGCGATTATAATTATTTTTTTCTTTAATAATATTAATATTTTTAAATTGGGTTTTCTTAAAAATAATAGAATCGGATCGCTTTTTCTTTAATTAAAAAAAACAAAAACTATTAAATATCTTCTTTTTAAACTAATTAAAAGAATTAGCCTTTTTACGCTTTTTAGCCATTTTTATATTAACTTAAATATTATTCATTATATAAGAAATTATGAAATGTTTTTTTATTATTTATTTTACTTTAATTTAAGTATAAACTATATTAATCAAATATATTTTATTAATAAAAGAGTTATAATCGTTAATCGTATATAAATGCATTATATAAACTTAAAACTCGGAAAATAATTTCTTAAATAAATTATTAATTAGAATCTTTAAATTATAAATATTAGTTTTAAAGATAAACTCTTAAAATATAAAGAGAAAATCCTTAAATAATTGCTTAAATAATTGCTTTAACTTATTTTATATTATATAATACTTCTTTTACTTATATTTATTAATAAATATATAATTTAAATAATGAAATATTTTTTTATAATAAAGGATTAATCTCTTAGATTTCTAATAGATTAGAATATATTTAATAGCTTTTTCTTTATAAAAATTAAAGATAAAATCGATTTTATTTTATTTATCTTTTATATAATTAATATTATTATTTATTTTAAAATAAACTTTATTCTTTTATAAATAATATTCGTAATTATAATCTTTCTTATTATTTAATATAAAAGGGTCTTTTCTTTTAAAAAAGAGTTTTTTAATAATAATAAACCTATTTAATATAATAGAAATATTAATTAATTCTTATTTAAACCTAATAATATTAGCTTTAAAGTCTTTTTAGATTACTTTATTAATATTAAATTTAATATTTAAATTAGAGATTTCCTTTTATAAATCGGATATTTCCTTTTTAATATCATTAATAACCGTAAAACTTTCTTTAAATTTAATTAAATTCTTAATCATTTTTTTATTAAACTTTATTTCCTTTTTAAATCGAATATAATCTATTTTAAAAGAAATAAATTCTCTAATAAAAGATTTAATATTAGCGGCTTATATATAAATTATATTTTACCTTTAATTAATAGTTTTAAATAAGATATTATAAAGAAATATAATTATTTCTCTTAGATTATTAATAATAAAAAAGAATTAAAAGCTTCGATATTTAAAGGTTTTTCCTTTCTTCTTTAATTTATTATAAAAGGAAACGGTTTTAATATTTATATGATTATTTTTAAAAGTAGCGTATATTAAAATATCGGGATTATTTATAAAAAGAATATTTTAAAGGTTTAAAATAATCCCTTTTCTATTTAAATAAATAAAAAGTTTATTAATCTTTATATTAATCTTAGCTCTTATTATTATTATATTAATAATATTAATTATAAATATTTAAGATATATATAATATTATTATAATTTAAAACTAAACTTTCATTAAAAGATAATTAAAGTTTAAAATAAAAAAAGTTAATAAATAACAAAAAATAAGAAAAGAAAATCGCTTTAATACTATTTTATTAAATACTTCTCTTTAAAATACAACCTTATTTTAAGTTTTAATTTCCTTAAATTATATCAATTTAAATAGTTTTAAATAAATTCTTATATTAAAACTTATAAGAATATAAAGATAAGATTAAGAATTTTAAAGGTATTATTAAAGTATCTTAGAATTTAGCTTTAAATAGACCTCGAAACCCGAATATTCATTATTCTTTAAATATAAAAATTATTACTATTTATCGAAATAATAAGAATATTATTAAAATAATTAATAATAAAAATCGAGTTTAAATAAACTTTTTAAATATTTACTTTAATATTAATAAAAAGAATTTAAAAGTTAATAATAAAAGTACGAGAAATTTTATAAGAATAAAACTTTTATATAAAAGGATTTAATAAACGAAGCTTAATTTAAAAGAAAAATTTCCATAAATTTATAAAGATTTCTTGCTTTTAAAAAACCTAAAAAACACGTTTTTTTTTAGAATTATTAAAGGTTATTTCTAATATTATATATAATATATAATAAAAATATTATATATTATTAAATAAATAAAAAAAAGAGCTTAATAAAAGCCTTTAAATTAAGTTATATATTAAATAATATTATTTAAAGCTTTTAATAAAATCTTATAAGAAATTAACGGTTTATATAAAATAAATATTTAAATATTTACTTTTATAATTGATTCTTTATAAATTAAAAGTAATCGATTATAAAGTTAATTATTATATTATAAATAATTAAAATATATATTAATAATACTTTTATTAATCAAAATAATTAATTAAAAAAAAGAATGATAGAATAGTATATCTTATTAGCGTATAAATTATGTAACGACGTATAAAGCACGTATTTATTATAGATTAAAATATGATTTCTTTTATTAAAAAGATTAAAAAAATAAGAATTAAATATTTTCTTTTTAAATTTTTTTCTAAAATAGAAGTAATATAATAGGGTTAATTTAAATCTTAAAATATTGTATTTTATTTTTTATTGATTTTTAATTAAAAATAGAAATCGAAAAAGTAATATATTTCGCTTATTTTTTAATAAAGAATTAAATTAAAATTACATTTCTTTTCAATTTATATTCTCATTTCAAAATCCATCAAAAAATATATTATAATATTTTCTTTTATAAATAGATTTTCTAATATTATATTTACCTTTTATAAAAATCTTAAAAGAAAATATTAAGGTTTCAAAGTTTCGATTTTTTTGATAAGGAAAATAGATTTTTTTTTCGATTTTTTTATAATTTATTAGAAATCGTAATTTCTTACTTAAATAATATCTAAGAATAGAAATAAATAACTTAAATTAAAGGCCTTAATATCCTCTTTTTAATTCTAGAAATATTATTTTTTAAAATATTATTTAAATAAGAAATTATGATTTCTATTATTCCGAGAGAATATATATAAGCAAAAGTACACGTGTTTTAAATTCCTGGAATATTATAAGAGTCGCGTATAGAATTATATAATTAAATGCGCGATTCTTTGAATTCGCCAAGAATTTAATCGGCGACACTTTTTCGCGTGCGACATATTTTCACCAACTTTAAAATATTAAAAGATCAGAATATCTCCACCAAATAAATATTTAAAATAAATCTATATAATTTAAATTAAAGCCTTTAACCTCTTCTTTAATTCGTTAGAGCAATTTATTTTTTATAATATTTATTCAGACTTTTAGAGGCTAAAATATAAAAATCGAGAAATGTTCCTACGAAATCGATTTTCTATCGATTTTCCATCGATTTTCCTCATCAAAAAACCTAAAATTTTAAATCTTAATGATTTTTAATAAGACTTTTTTTCAGGGATTAAGATATTAAAAAGGAATTATATTGAATGAAAAAATATTATAATTTACTTTTTATGATTTTTTAAATAATGATTAAAAGATTTAAAAAATAGAATTTAAATTTAAATTTATACCGGATATTTTTATTTCCTAATAAAATCCTTAAATATTAATATATAAGATAAGTCTTATATTAAAGATCTTAAATCCAAAAAATCTAAGCCTTAAAAAAATGTCTTATATAGAAAATCGATAAAATAGATCGAAAATTATCGATTTTTATTACTTTTCAAAGGATTTTAGGATTTAACCAAGGCCTAACTTACGTAAATATTATAAACCCGATTTTCCGACTTCTTGCTCTTATATTACTATTATTTATTTAATTAATTATTCCTTCTATTATAAGATAGATATGATTATAACGATTATTTTTAATTATTCGCATCGAGTTTCGGCCTTATAATTATTAAATAATATATAAATATCGTATTTTGCAAAAGGTATTATACGCGAAAAAGTATCGCCGATCAAATTCTTAACGTTTTCAAAGAGTTACGCATTTAATTATAGTACGTCCTTTATAAATAAGAAATTCGGGGCCGATTTATAATATAAGAGATCTATTTTTCCTTGATAATAAAACTTTCATAAATCTTAACTAAAATTTCTATAATCTAATTAATAATTGATTTAATAAGCAAATTAATTTATTATTTATTATAAATTAAAGAATTATCTTTCCGTTTTTATTTCGCTTTTTAGCTTATTATTTAATTTATTTAAAAGAAATTGCCTTTTTTAAACGTTTTAAATAGGGGATTTTTAGGACTTTAAATAATATAATATAAGAATAAGAATAGAAATAAGAGTAATATTATTCTTATAATATATCTTTACTTTTTTTATATTGCTTTTATTAATTTAAATATAATATAATATTATTTCTTTTAACCTCTTTTTATACTTTTTTCTAGAAATCGTAGATTTATATGCAAATTAAGTATTTTTTATAAGTTATTTTTTATGTTTTACCGTTTTAATTATACGTTTTTAAGGCTCTACTTTTAGATTTTAATACTCTCTTATTTATTAAATCATTAAATCGCTAAGAATAACCTTATTCTTATCTCTAAATTCCCCTATTTTTATATATCGTAATATTTTATTATTAGGAATAGTTTTATTCTCGCCTTTAAAGCCTTTACTTTTATATATCGTAATATTAGGAATAGTTTCATTCCTTCCCCTCCCTTACTTTTGTATCCTTATGCTCTATTACTTACTGGGAATAGCTTTATTCTCGCCTTTAAGCCCTCCACTTTTGCATTCCAACGCTCTGTCATTGCATCCCGGGGTCCCTACGCTCTATCACTTACTAGGAATGGCTTCATTTTTGCACGCGCCGCAAGAGCAGGGGGCTAGTTTAGAAAATTATAATGGAAGGGGATTTAATTATCTAGACTTCTAAGCAAGAAGTGGTGTTCGTGCACGTACCACAAATCCGCCCGGAATTTCTCTCCCGTAAAGCACGTCAATCTTAAAGCCAAGGATTCCGAAGCCGGAATGACTACCCTCATCCTTACGGCTAAGGGTGCGTTTAGCAAATTAATTATTCCATGAAATAACTTAGAATAGCCTAAAATAGCTTAGAATCATTCCATAAAATAGCTTTTTACTAAACACCTAACCTTAATTCCAAAATATTAGAATCATTATTCCAAAATCGATAAAATCATAAATAGAATAATTAATTCTAAAAAAACCCGAATTAATTATTCTATAATTTCTATTCCACTTTCTAAAAGCGTTCTTATAACGCTTAATACCCTAAAAGTACTAATAAGCTTATATTTACTAAGCTATTATACGGTTTATATTCTAAACCGTATATAAGATTATTCCTATTTATATATTCTATTACTATTACTACCACTATTACTATTACTATTACTATTACTATTATTATTATTATTATTACTATTATTATCTTCGCTATTATTATCGCTATTACTATTATTATTATTACTTTCGTATAAATATTACGATTCTATTTAATATGATAATAGAAGTAATAGTAGCGAAGATAATAGTAATAGTAATAGTAATATAGGAAAGATATAAGAAATAAAGGAGAGAACGAGAATATATATAATAGTAGGAATAGTTTCATGTATTTAAAATAAGATTTCGGTAATTTCGGTGGTTTCGGGGGTTTCAAAAGTGGGTTTCAAAAGTAGGTTTTAGAATTAAATTATAGAATAGGCCTATTTGGCAATCTCAATTCCAATCCGCTATGCCATCATTCCATAAAGCATGAAATGATAGAATGAAAAACCTGGCATAAAGTGGAATAGGCTCTGGCATAGGAAATTTGCCAAACGCACCCTAAGAATGGCAACAATTCTGTACTCACTTACTTGCTCAACGCCGGGGCGGATATCGATGTAGAAGACAAAGATGGTTGGAATGCCCTTCACGTCGCAGCCTTCAACGGGTACAAGTATACATGCCAAGCTTTGCTCGACGTTAATCCCGATATTGAGACACATACACCGGAAGGTCAGTGTGCGTTACACCTCGCTGTCAAAAGTGGAGAAGAAGAAGTTGTAAAGTTGTTTTTGAAGGCTGGAGCCGATATCAATCGAGAAACTTTTGACGGGTGGACAGCCTTGATGTATAGTGCAAGGTAAGCCAGCCAAATCCGCGTTGTCAAAGTTGGGTTTTAGTAGCCCCGTATTCTTTGGTTTACTATACTGACTTTCCAAGTTCATATGGCAAAGGAAATCTAGAAATTGCCCGCCTTCTGTTAGATGCTACAGAACTCCTACCAGGTGACGCAACAGACAACGCGAACCTCGAATCGACGGTAGACCATGGCATTACATGCCTCCACATGGCTGCGAGGGCGGGACACGCCGATCTCGTCAACTTCTTCCTCGAACGAGGAATAGAAGTAGATAGGAGAACTGGTCACCTTTTCATTTTGCCGCACAGAATAACAAAATGGAAGTTGCAACTATGCTGTTATCATATGGAGGTGACATGCAAGCTCCGACAAGCATCGGCCGTCTTCCGTTGCACCTTGCGTGTGAAAATGGTAGCCATGAGATGGTTGATCTGTTGCTGGATATGGGTTGCAACATCGAAGCGGTGGACAATGATTTGTCTACTCCATTATTCTACGCTGGTTAAGAATGGAGAGACGAAGACCGTGGAAACGCCCTTATTGAAAGGGGCTGACGCGACCGCAAGAGATCTTGACAACGAAACCCCTCTTCATTATGTGGCGCGCTACAAGAACGGGGAGGAAGGCGAGGCCAACAGATTGAGATTTGCTCGTCTTATTCTCCAAGCTGGTACTGATCCCAATGCCGGAAATGGCAAAGGTATGACCGCATTGCATGTAACCTGCCTTAAAGGGGGGGTAGAGATGGTGCGACTTCTGCTAAATCACGGTACCAACGTTAACGCCGAGTCCAACGACACTTTCATCCCGTTACACTCTGCGATCTTAAGCGACACGTCTTCCAAAGAGTCCAAGAAGAAAATTGTCGCTCTTCTCTTGGAGCGCGGGGCAAATGTTCATCAAGGGGAAGGGAGGGCAATGAACCTGGCTGTCGAGAATAGTGGACAGATGAGTATCGTTCGTATGCTTATAAATAAAGGCGCTAGTATAAAGGGTTACGAGGAGTTGGAGGAGTTGATGGAGACGGAGTTGCAAGACGAAGAGGATGAGTTCGAGAAAGTGGGGACGTCTGAAGAAGATGCTGCTGCTATTGCAAGAGCAAGTTATCGCCCTGTATATAATGTTTCTCTTCGCCACTAACCAGACCAGTTGCTTGCCGAAGACGAAAGCTGCGGCGACCCCCCTAACAGCTCAGTGACGGAAATATCGAACAATTCGACATTGGTCCCCCCACCCGGGCAACCAGTGACATCTACCCCGCAAAGCAGTATCAACGAAATACCTGCTAGTAAAACGGAGGAAGTTGACTCGGATGTTCTGAAAAGAGTGAGCTACCATTCATGTACAGGACTTCTAAACAGCACTTACTAACGATGAATCTTAGCTATGCGACGACGGCTTCGATTTAACCCTCGCAACTGAAGCGTACTTCCTATGCGACAAAAACGAAGAAGAAGCTCGTCTCGCATTACACGAAGTCTACGAAACTTTCAACCAAAAGGAGGAGAAGAGAAAAGTTGTTAGTGTTGTGAAGAGTCGCTTGTATCAGGATCTTACGATTAATATTACGCGGCTTCCGACGTCGAAGGGTTGAATGGAGGCAGAGGCTTCGAAACTCATAAATTATATCGATGCTTTGTAAGATATGGGATTGGGGGACGTGTACTTTTTGAGGAGATAAGTGGTCTCTAAGAATATCAATGATCTGATTGGGAGGGGGCCAACTTCTGAAACCTGCGAGTAGATGAGGTACACAAGCTATTCGGGTGGTAAGAAGCAGCGGCATTGCTATTGACACCACCCTTACCGCATTAATTGGCTTATAAACCCACCCTGTCTCTCCCGTTTAATACCTCATTGTGCCAGATCATTAAAGAGAATCAAGATTGGAATCGGAGAGTCTCTCCCGTTTCCTGGATTTCTCCCAGGATATCGACGCAACGAATCAGCAGTAAATTAAATTGGTATTCCTTTTGCCTAAGTTATTTTCGATTTACCCTGGTGTGGCAGCACTGTGGCTTGATTATTGGTCAGGTGTTTTTGGGGGCCAAATTACTTGTGGCAGGGTTGGAGGCGCGTCTCGTTCAGCAATTCTGTGTTTTGTTTTTCTGCATTGTATCAACTGCCATTCAGGCTCGCGATTGATGTTTACTCATCCCATCGATGACAACGGTTGTGAATGATCCGAGAGGACATTGCAGTCTCTCTCGACCAGCTTAGGGAACACACACGCGTCATGACATCGCCGACCGAGAACCCTGCAGTGCTGACCGAAATCCTCGACGTGCTGAAAGACATTAGCATCAAATTGGGCGGGCAGGAAGAGCGACTCCGCAACGTCGAAAAGAAGCTTGACGATAAATCGAATGTCCGTTTAGGGATTGCATTGGATGAGGTATGAATTCCAAACCTGTTGCCGCATTCACCAGGTCGTTTTCCTAAGACGCATGAGAGACAAATCATCAGGGGCTCAGAGAGGGATCGCTAACAGATCGTAGTCCGAGTCAACTGCTGGCTTTAAGCATCGTCGCATATCTCTTGAAAGCTTTCCTTATGAAGGCACTCAGATCGAGATCCTTCCTGGAGATCTCTGGAATGCCTTAGAAGAAGAGCTTCAGCATTACCCCGAGCCTATTTTTAGCAGTCGCAGAGTGGCTTTTGTTGAACCATTCCCGCCCATCATCCATTCTTGGGACAAACTCGTCGAAAAAGCGGCTTCTGAAAACTTACGAGACTTACGCGCACTCCTTAATTTTGTTCAATCATTGCTGGTTCTGAGCGACTACTTTGCGTCACGTCAGAGCAACATCGATGAAGGAGCATGTGGTTTCGACGACTTATGGACTTTTTACACCCCGGGATCGAAGGTTCTGACCTCCTTTTCGGGCAATTACCAGCTTCTCGAAGTGGAGTCATGTCAACCTCCAAATTCATCCAATGGAAAGCATTTGGTAGTGCAATGCAGTGTAATAGATTTTGACGGTGATCAGTTTGTGAGGAGTACATACTCCCTAGAAATTCAACGCTTCATTCGACGGAAATTTCTGCGGGATCTGAGTCTTGTCCCTGTCAAGTATAGCACACATACCGATTCGACCCCCAAGGGGGAAGCCTTGTTGAGTGAGCTTAGACAGCGTGGAGTGCGCTTCAGAGATATGTGCCTAGCAGGGCCGAGCGATCACTATCTTTATAAGCATGTGGGACAATCCCTTTCCCCGTTTGGTTTCGTTGCTAACACGGCAACAGCATATATCTCCCGAGGTAAACATTACCTACTATATTATCAAAGTTTCTCTCTGACTGAGTGTAGGGGAAAGTGAGTGTAACTGTCGTTGTTGAGCACCCTGTCGTTGTTGACCACCAAGCATTCTTTCACTATGATCCTGGAAGGCAGATGCTTGGCCGATTAGAGCCCGTGCTTAACCCAACGAGGTGTGATTGCAACCAATGTCGAGACATGTCCCTCATACTGGACGACGAGAATGATATTCTATGTTTATGCCCTTGGAGGGTTTGGGGATTCGACCTAGGGCCACGCAAGTGGGCTCAGTTTTCGGTAAGCCGTCTTCGAGTTCGCGACCAATCATATGATCACTTCGACCGCGTCATTTTAGACGTTCAGTCCAAAGAAAATTTGCTGTCACTAGTGTCAAGCCACGTGAAACGTCGGAAAAGGGAGCTCGAGGCCAAATTGAATCCTGGACTCCTTGATTATGTGGAAAGTGATCGCCAGGGCACTTTTATCATTTTTCAAGGTTCGTAGTAAATCGGCGTTGGAAAAAAGAGAGAAATTGAGTAAGGAATTCTGTTAATTAATGAACAGGTTCTTCTGGTAGTGGCAAGACACTTACAACGGAGGTGTTGGCTGAGAAATTTAGCATACCACTCCTTCAAATCTCGATGCACGATGATGATTTTGACTCTTTCTCGATTGGAAATCAACATACCATCTTCCACCTGGCTGACCGGTGGGGTGCATTGCTTGTCATGTAAGGAGCGAATTTTTTACATGTGGCGTGCTCTAAAAGTCTGCAGAGCTAACAAGTGTCACAGAAGAGACTGCGATGTCTTGCTGGAGGCCAAGTCAGCACATGGAGGTGCATCGACTCATGCCAAGTCATCTAGTATGTGCTGAATCTTGAAACTTGGATGAAGCTGCTAACATGTCAGGGGTTCTCCG
>QYAP01000899.1:0-11687 GCA_003988905.1 Hymenotorrendiella dingleyae
TTGGTTATAACTAAATGGGTTCTCCTGTCAGTCGCAAGAACTGTCTGAGCCTAAGGTCCCAAATGTCATATGACGATCTCGTGATCGTAACAATAAATAATTAATTCTATTTAAAAATTTATTTATAAATTTCCTCGAAAAATTAAATTTATAAAAAAAGAGATTAATATTATATTATACGAATTATAAAAAGAATAAAAAGAGATTATATATAAGAGACTATTATAAAACTTTAAAAAGCATTAAAAGCCTTATTTTATAAATTATAATATTTTATAAATCGTATAAATATTTATATATACTTTATTAAATATATATAAAAGGAAAAGGGGTTCCAATTAAGCTCTCTAAATGTATATATAATCCCCGTTTCTCCTTATATATCTCTTAGTTCGTAGTTAATCTAATTATTACTCTACTCCTTAACAGGAAACATTAAGCTTCTAAAAATGGGTTTTCAACGAAAAGAAAAAGGGGGGAGGGTGTGGAAGGAATTAAATAATGCACTAACAACTTCGTTTTGCACCAAGAAATTTATGGCTGTCGAAGCCACGACCTGGTGAGAATCTCAAGTTTACTTCTAAGGAGGAAAGACGTTAAATATCTGCAAACAATTTTCTCTCAGTTTTTGAGCCCCAAAACACCTCGATCTCACTCGAGCTCCAACTAGGTCAATAAACTAAGTCCAGCGGAGCCGAAAACTGGTTCTTCAACAACACCACCCTCACCTCACATCCCCTGCTCTCCAAGCGCTAACAACATGATAAGGTAGAAAACTGGTGCTTATCCCAATTAGTGCCGGCCTCGACGCTTGAGGATAGAACCACACAGGTCCCGACCAAGCCATGAATGCTGCTACCCACATATACCCCAGAATTCCGATTGCACGTGACGGAGCCCCCCTTTTTCCTTGTCTCATCGACTTGACCGGTTTTCGTCACCTTCAACCGTAAAACTCGTACCAGGTCTTCGATTATCACGCCGAGGGCTGGCGTGATGAAGAATTGTAGGACGTTGAATTGAGCGAGCGGCATGTCATGATCAGCAGCGATACCAGCACATGAATGCATGATACCGGATAGTGCGAAAGACCCCACCACGTTGGAAAACCGGGCCGGGAATGAGCCGCGTGGTCAATGCAGGATGTCTTGTGTTAGTTTTTCGGCTGGACCGGCGAGCAGACTGCGGAGATTTTGGTGCCAGACTTTCCTGTTCATCATTAGCCAAGCCCATCGCTTTCTAAGCTGTGGCAAGACTCACCCACATAGATTCCGAATATTGTAAGCTTGTGAGAGGGTTCCGAAAGGAGGACGCCAGTCTCGTAGCTTATTGATACCTAAGACCACCGTAAGTGTCCCAGCAGCAGCAGCATAGCCCCTAATCAACGCCCAAAACGTGACTGCAAACCCCCCAATACTCAACGCTCTCAGCCTTATCTGGGGTAAAGTGACGGAGTCTAGCCGATAGGAGATTGGGATAAGAGAGGGGGCAAATAGTTGTGGTGCGTTTGGTGGTGGAGGACGTTGGGCTAGGAGGTCGAGGATGTAGCATATCATGGCGATGGCGCTCTCTCTGAATAGAAATGTGGTCTTGGAGGGAATATAGGTTATGTCTGTGGGTGAGAAGGGAGGGATATGAGAAGAAGCTACTGGGTACCGGTACTTAAGAGCAATAAAAGTTAGGATTCGGAGGTATACACTGATATGTACAACCACAAACTTTGTTTTCGCGAGAACGTAATGGTAGTTAGACAAAACTATCAGTTGAAAACTGAAATCACTTTTCGAAGGGAGATTTTGAGGGGTCTAATAGGTTACTAGTTTGGATATTGTTTTGAGGTAGCATTTCGAAGAGGATATACTTCTTTGCAAATATTTGATATGTTGTCATGGTATGCAGTTTGAATCAGTAAAGACCCTGTATGCTAGACCGTTCCAAATCCCATCCGTGGACTTGTGTAGGCCAATTGTTTTTGGAGTGAAATGAAGGCTGAAGAATTTCTGGAGAGGTGAAATAGATGTGGAGGAGAAACGTTGAGTAGGGATACATGATCGTCGTTATGATTACCGTAGGAACTCACTGAACTTGCGGAATTAAAGAAAAGCATATATACTTTTCAGGGGGGTAACTAGGGTATTAGGCTAGAAGGCCTCTGCAGAGTTAACCTCGCCGCCGCTGATACCATCTCAGATCTGAAATCCTTAAGTTTAACTGACTTAACCCGAGCTTTACTCCATTATCTAAGGCCTCTAACCAATTAATCACTCTGAGTCGTATCCTCTACGTACTTTTTGTACGCTTAGCCATCATTCAGCAACTTTCTATACTGGAGAGGCTTGTCCAGAGCCGAATGTTCGGGTTTATGGCCAAGGGGTAGGGGAAGGGTTGGGACTGTAAGCACCGGTGTACCCCCCATACAAAATGGCGACCCCAATTCGGTCGAGAATTCTAAATTTTGACAGATCAAAAATGAAATCCACTCCCATTCCTCACTTCCCATTCCTCCCTTTCCTCTCTTCTCCTGTCTTTCGGGGATCTTGTGAGTTCGGGCCATGCTTCCCCGAGCCTTTTGCTGACAACAAATTTACGAGTCGCCGTTAGGCTATCGAAACACGGGCATGTGTTTCCTGAATCATGTGTGTTGATTGTTTTGTAGGCTGAGTCATGTTTGGTGCGGCGAGGGCTTTGGAGGCGTCGTATCGTCTACGTAGGGTGCGAGCTGGTGCGAGGGCGCTTGCTTCCCGAGACACCTGCGGATTTTGGGGATTGATCTAGAGCTTTACAAAGTTTGAGGAGGAACTGAGAATTTCCATTTTGGATAGGTAGGTTAGTAGAATCTAAATGGCCTTTTAAAATCCATCAATTGACTTGATGCATGACCCCGCCATGGAGGTACAAGGATCCTTCTCGGCATCTGGAAGACGGTGGTTTGGAAGTGCCCAATTTGGCAATACCGCACCGCAATGTTGTTATATTTCCCGAAGAGGAAGAACTCGGGCATTTTCTCAGATGCTGGTCTGCGGAACCCCGCCAAAAATTAAAGTGGACTATGTTGCACTCATACGACGTAGATGACGTTCACCTTGTACTCGAGTAGCTTCTGGGATCACAAGAATGGGTGCTGTCACACTGCTGTGACGAAGCGCCTGCTTCTGTTTGGACGACCGATCACCACAGGTAGAGAACCACCACTGGCATTGCAAGATTTCCCTGCATAGGGTCATATGCGGTAGAGTTGTGCCCCACTACACCGTTCTCCCCCCTGTCTCAAGGCAATAAGGCACTAGCAGGCCTGCATGGGAAAGACAGGGAATTCCAACAGTGTTGCAGACGTATGATCAAATTGTGGAGGTGAAAAATGCCAGCAGATATATATACAAAGCTGCCCCCCTCGTCTCTAACCATAAAGTCTTCCCAACTTTCCTCTGCTCTTCACCTTCACTTTGAGAGCCCCACCAAAACTCAACACCTAAAAGAAATACATTTATTGCTACAACGATGTCGACCTACTCCTACGTTCAAGATCTCAGCTCGCTCTCATCGTTGCCAGTCGAAATCCAAGTCAAGATCTGGAGCCTCACCTTCGAATCTCGCATTATCCATTCAAATTTCAATCCCGAGGATAAGACGTACAAGTATTCATTCAAACGAGTTTCCGGCTTGGAAGTGTGCACGCTTTCCCGGGAAGTTTTGCTGCGTTTCTATAAACCGCTTTCACTCGATATAAACAACCCCGTCTTCTTCAATAGTGATGTCGACTTCTTATACTGCCAATCCCCCAACGATCCCTCGAGCCGCGATCTTGTACCCGTCGAGCGCATCCTCCCTTTCATCGCTCCAGATGTCGATGTTTCTAGGGTTAAGAGTTTGATTGTGGATTGGACGTACTGGCGCTACCGCACGCACAACAACTGGCTCATTCCCCTTGTCGAGCTGCGCCGCTTCGCGGGGCTGCGTGATATCTACCTCGTGCAAGACCCGATGTCGCTCTGGTTGTCGGACACGAAGAATTCACTAGCCCAAGCCTCCTATCTGCACAACGCCTCCTCACGCCGCTTCAAGCCCGAGAATTTAGCCCGGCAATATGCACAGGAGGTTGCGAGGTTTGCGGCTGCTCCGCCTAGTGCGGTTCCCGGTTATAGGCTGTATTCGAGGGACAAGGATGATGCAAGGAGACAGGAGGTTATTCATTCGTTGGGCTGGCAGGCTAGTCCTCCTGATCCGACGGATCGGTTTAGTGTGGGGGGGAGCTGGAGTCTGGATGAGTGGTGGAGGGAGAGGGGGGTGCCGTGTGTGAGTGAGATCAAGGGGGATGTGGTGGAGGGGAGAGAGACGTTGTGCTATGATATGATGGGGCCTTTGACGTCTTGTGAGAGGACGCGCTTGGGAAAGGGAGGGGCACGAGTTCTGAGAATCAATTGAGGGAATACGTGGAAGGGAAATGTACCATTCTGGGCTGAAACGAAATCCGCATTTTTCGTTCGTGTGAGAACCTTACTTTGCCGGAGAAGGGAAACGGCAAGAGGCGATTGGAAAATGGATGCTGGGTTGGTCGATGAGGGGAATTCCGGTGTGCTGCAGAGGAATACCAGGGTTGAGGAGGTACGACGAGATACAACGCATGTGAACGTATTGATGGCCCTAGCTTCGCAATGCAGCTATTGCCTCAGGTTAGATATAACACCGCTGTACATACATCATAATTTTAGCGAGAAATTCCAACCTCTTGTCTCTACTCCAGTATCTGTATCCAAGCAATCCTTGTTAAATTCGTTTCCCGCCATCAGCCCTTGCAGTGTCTACCCCAGATGACCCGCTGATTTGCGTTGCATGCCTACTCGACAGGGAGAAAAATAAGCAAGAAAAGCTCACGGTCCAACTCTTTGCGAGGCATGCTTACTGCTGACAACATAATCTATAATCCAGACCGTCCAATGCGATGAGACAAAACTCACTCTAGACGGGCAAAATCATTCGATGGCTTGGGGGCGCGAGTTTGGCGTTCCCATCTCTCCGGAACAGATTCACGGGTTGAAAAAAGGCTTTGCGCCTCATTTTTGTCACAAGCCGGCCCAGTGATAGCCTTTTATAGCCAGTCCGTTGAGCCTTGGATTTCCTTACATATCCGATTTTCAATTCCACAATCCCAATGCCACAGGAGGCAGGTTGCAAACGCCAATTCTCGTCGCTTCCCCCAATATTCATGCGCCGAGTTGGTTTCCCTAGGTTTGACGCTGTCGTATGCTTAACATGTACGTAGCTACGTACACATGCACACAACTGCTGTCAAACATACAGGCCGCATCTACCGGCATGCATCACGTATCCACATATCTCGCTCACAAAAATCTCACCAAAGGCGAAGGAACAAGGCGACACTCAGATCGCGGGGAAATGTAATGGGCCAATGCAATGTATCGACGGCTTGATACCCTCTTTTCCATATTACCGACTCCACGAGTGCACAGTTCAGGAGGTGATCCCAAAGTGAGCGAGCCCCCAGCCCCAGGTCAGCAATCCTTCGGAAGAGGTGGCGGTGGCGCTATAAGATGCTTCCGAGGTGAGGTGGAGGTGAGGTGAAAGTAAGTCCCGAGTTTTTTTTGGCGGAGAGATGTAAGATTTTGCTGCGTTGCGGGAATTTTTCTTGGTTGAACTTTTTTTTCGGTACTGTACGAATGTGGAGTCAATCTTTGTTGCTTGTTGAAAAGATGCGCGACGACGTAGGTCCTTTGGAAGTTTCGTTCTCTGTGGCCAAGGAATATTCTCCTTCGGCCTCTCGGTCTTGGGGTTAAGCCCGTGGAGGCCCGTTGGGCGTTGCGTGCTATGCAGATGTTTGCGCTAAAGAAAAATTGTAGGGAATGCGCATACTCTCCTTTCCCGATCTGTATTGCATCCCCTGCGTGCGTTACTTGGAGCCTTCCTGCACCCCTACTCGAAAACGCGAGGGCGCGAACAGAGCGAGCAACCGCTCGGGACCAACCAACCAAGCAATAACAAAGTTGAGATATCATTTTCAAATCATAATATTCTGTTTATGACAAGATGGTGCTGAGGCTTCCAAGAGATCTCCAGTCTTACGTTGGCTCCCCGCACTTTTGTTGGATGGTAGGTCAGACGGCTCCCCGCAATTCTCACCAAAGACTGCCCGTTCGATTTCTGCATGTATGGTTTGTTGGCTGCAAAGCTTGTTTTGGAGGGAGGGTTGAGGGTAGCTTACATTATGATTATGTTGATGCTCTCACCTCACCGTCGATGTTAATTATATCTCGTGAGTTTCAGATCGCGGCCGCCAAAGAGTCGTAGAAATACATTCAACTTTGCGCCTCTTTGCAGGGTGATGTTTTATGCTAGTAATGGATAAAGACGAGCATCACATTGCCAAGTACGAACGCAGGGACCGTAGTTTACCCCCCTTGAACCTAGATGAGGAGCTTTGAGGTTTCTTCCAGTAGCTTTAGCAGATCAACAACTCCACTTGGAAGTTGAGAATACAAGCTGCGACAGAGCTACTTGAGTTCAGAAGCTTTGTAGATCCATCTTTGCTTGACTATTAACAGCGTATTGCTTGTGGAAACTATTCGTCTCATATTTGAATACCGGTGATCGTCGTCACCCAATAATATAGAGCTAGATATTGCGAGGAGATGCACGCTCGTGAAATAGTAGTGAAGGAGCGATACGAAAACTCTCGTCGCCAGCATATTGCGCCAAATTGCAATCGAAGAGAGTCAAAGTCTTCTTTCGGAATGAAATATAGAAGCCTAGAATTGCACCTGGTGGAAGAGTGGCCAGTGGTTGTCAGACTCATGAAATCTCTATTCGCTGCCTCCAAAGGAACTGAAAACCCATAGAAACCTTTTTGGACAAAGAAAAGTTGAATGATGAGAACTCCAATTTACAGAGCAGACAAACATTACTTAACAAGAAAGTTGTGTGATACACGTAGGAAAATATTCCGTTCTGGGGATAACTAGTCTTCCTGGCGCGAAGAAGACACAAGTTTGAGTTTTCCCTTCGTCTATATTCTCTCTGGGTGTGCAAGGTAAGGCAAAGAAAACGTATAAAGTAAGAATGTACCACGAGTACTTAAGCATTTGAATCATTCAACAGTGAAAAACACTAGAGACCGAAACAGGCTAGCTGATGCTCAACCCGAGCCAGCGGGATATGAGATCACCCCTATAAAGCACAGGCCATTTACAAAGCTGTGAGAAAACCGCGGGTGGTACAGGTTAAACTAATTAAGCACTTTGAGCTTTACATCAAAGCTTATCCCTTCCAAGCATAAGGGGTAAAGTTCAGCTAGGTAATGCCACATCAGAAAATACATGCTCAGCATTCCTCTTCGATATAGGCAGCGGGACCGAATCGGTCCCGCTAAGCTTCGGCGTCTTGTAACTAACAGAGACGTGGGGGCTTGAGGAGAAAGGAGTACGAATAGATCAGGCTCGTTCGCAATTCGCCCCATCGACGTACTTCTCGAGGGGTACAACATATCTTCCACGCCAATCAAGGCTTTGCGGGATTTATTTTGCTGTAGAAATACGTACTGGAGATTGTGATTTGACGACAACTTTGTCGTCGGGTTCTCCCGTTCCCAATACAAAGTGCAATGGCAAATATAAATCAACTCGAACCATGCTTCGATACGAGAATGTGGAATTTAAAACTGCACAGGAAACGAAACAAGCCTCGTAACTTCCACTGTCGAGCAGAGGTAGGGGATTGGCTGTCTGCAGAAGCGGCTTACTCGGAGATTCAACACAGAGAAGGATTCGCAGACCAATGGATAATAGAGAAGTTTGCATTCTTGCCGCCTCGCAGCTTTGTTGTGGATGCTCCCGCTGCACTGCATGCGTTTATGCGCCCGCGTCGTAAGCCGGACCGGCAGGCAAAGTTGCTACTCGTACTTGGCGTACGTGTACCGAGTAGGTAATGATGCTGCGCAAGGTCGTTAGTTATTCGTTCATGAAAGTTTGAAAGTGCTACCGTTACTCTTGAGGAATATCGGCGAGGTGTGGGGGTCCAAGTGAAGGATGAAGAATTTGTTGCGTTCGGTACTCCGTACCTGTAATTCTCGAAAGATGAGTGATATCCTTATTGTGAGATCCTCGCGGGAGTCAATACGCGGTACGCGGCGGTGTCTGACCTCCAAGTCCGGAGACGTATCAAGCAGTATAAGAAAGTTGGTTGTTCAGGTTACCAAGATGACATCGACGCGTCGTCGCTTGAAGGCGGGGCGGGACCTAGGGAGCTTGGGCCATGCCTGATTTATTGACGGCACGTGATGTGCCTAATGCAGCTTCCAGGTTCTTCTCTTGGCCAGGGTTTTCATGCGAAGGAACTCCTCCTACACCACCAACTGCTACAGTAGCACTTCTCCTTTCTGGCTGCATCGGCCTCCTCCGCCTCATTCTGCTGGCACTCGTAAGTGGGTCTTATTGGTAAGTCTCTCCCCTTTTCTGTGCGTGCACGGAGCTCGTGCGATGTTTACTCATCAAACAGGAGATGACCTCGGATATTTACGCCTCGGTTCAGGTACATTTTCTCACTTCCGTATTCTGCTTGCCCTTGCCTGTCTTATATCTGGATTTCAAAAGCTATGAGTTCTAAGTTGTATCTTCCCTCCGAAAACCTCGAAGGGGGTGGATCACGTGTCCATACAAAGGCATCGCCTAAAGATCGACCGTACTTGATCAGAGTATCATCTGACACCAGCGTAACAGCTCAGACCGCCCCTATCTGCACTGTGTTACGCTGCCCAATGTGCCGCATGATTAATGCGGGGGTTGCGTGGCTGCCATCTACAGTACAATCGGAGATTTTATTTATTGTCTAATTAATGCCCAATACTAGTCCTATGCCACAATGCGATAGCTCTTTATCTGATTTCTTTGTCCTGCATTCTCTTTCCCACCTCCGCTTTTTTTTTCTGCATCCCTCACTAGGCACAGGCACATTCTTGACAAGACAATCATAATTTTTCAGGCACAAATTCCTCTGTTTATTACTATCCACCATCCTTCTAATTCCCACAATTTTCATATCTTCTATCTTTTCATATTGCTGCAATTATGTCCAATACTTCAAGCTCTTTTTCGTCATTTCCCCAGCTGCCAAAGGAGATCAAAATCAAAATATTCGAACTTGCTCTCCTACCAGTCATAACAAAACCCCGAATCATTCAAATTGAATACCAGCCAAATGCCGATATATACGCGTACAACTTCAGCGTAGTGCCTCTCCTCGTCGTCTGTTGCCTCTCCCGAGAGCTAGCCCTCAAAATCTACAAGCCCCTCTTCCCAAACTCCAGCAATCCGGTTTATTTCAACCCAGACCTCGATTTCATCTATTGCAAATCAGCGCTTAAGCCCATGGATCCTTTCCCCGAATGTCTGACGCCCGAAAGACCAATTCTCCCATTCATCCATGAGAGTGCGGATGTTTCTGCGATTGGGTATTTGATGATTGATAGGGTTTACTGGTCGCATAGGGTGCAGACAGACTGGCATCCGATCAAAGAACTGCGCCAATTCAAGCAGCTTCAAAATATCTTCCTTGTTCACGAGACGATGGAGAAGTTCATGGCGACCAAAAAAGCATGGCTCTCCAAGATGGCACCAAATCCTCGTCTGAACTTAAATCGCATGTACGCACGAGACGTCGCATTCTGGAATGCAGCGCCAGACTCTATCGTTCCTGGTTATCGTACTCATAAGGAGAACGATCAGCTGGTTCGAAATCCGCATTTGGAGCGATGTTTTGGATGGCGGGAGGTGGGGGAGCATGTTGCTACGAGCCTGAATCCACTAGATATTGATGACTATTGGATGAGGAGGGAGTTGCCGCAGATGTGTGAGATCAAGGAGGACATTATTACGGATCGGACGGTTTGTTATAGTTTGGCGGGTCCGCCTATGAGTGTTCTCAAGGCGAGGCCTGGGCTCCCGAAGGCAGGGTGGACGGGGGAAGAGAGGTTGGCCAAGATTGGCTGTGCATAGGTTGACATGGTGAATTGATGATATTTTTGGGAGGATATAATGGAATTCTGGGCAGGTCTTGTTTGCATATATCTGGTATGGTAGATTTGGAAGAGGTTCCGGCTACACTCTATTTGTTATATATTTATGAGTCCACTCAAATATTCCATGTAGAGAAACTCTCCTCCTTACAAGCAACAATCCAGCAAGAGGTCTTGACGGCCTCAAAGTATTGTTGACCCCAAAATACTCTGAATTTTGTATTGTTGACATGGTCAAACTGCGTTGTGGATGTCCACCTACCCTGCCGTCCCAGGGACCCGGAATCGGTCGATCATATCACATATCATATTACCGATCAATGCGACCAGTACCATGGTTCACATTTCTCAACTTCAGCCGCATCACCAGTCTCCACTATCACCGCCACCATCACCACCATGATACCGAAAACATTCGGAGGGTGTCAGAAAGGAGGTACTCGCTTACCGCTGGAATCCCCAGGAATTAAAATCGCGGACAGTAATCAATCCGAACAAAAAATTATCACAAGCATTCAAAGCCCTTACTACAGGATCCTGAAGTTTCCGATGATTCAAATTTCATTTGACGCTCAGGTTCTCCCGCCTGCCGAAAGGGAGGATCCGCTTATCCTTTCGAGGAAGACACGGACAATAATCAATCCGAATATGGGATATCACACCTCCTCAATGAATCCTGAGGTTCAAATTCCGACTATGAAAATTCCAGGCGAGTCATTACTGTAGCACAGACTCATTCTCACCAGGAACCTGGAAACCGAGATTTTCGGTTATGCTGTCTTAGCCACGGGGCTGTCCCCGGCTGTAGGAGCTCTAGATTTTGCCCATGTCTGGAAATTGGAAAATTGTATAACCTGACAATGCGGTGCTTTTTCTGTGGATTTACTTAGCAATCTGTATATTTGGGAGGGTCCCTTCGCTTGGGAGATTATTTGAAGGAGTGTTGATGTCCGTAAGTCGCGATGGTAGGGTCAGCTTGGCGAGATTGGAGGAGGAATGTTTGGGCAGAGTCCTATTTTGTGCTGAATAATTTAATCTATATGCAATTGAATAATTGTGCGCTGCGAATAATTATAGAATAGTAACAAGCCAAGCATTCGCACTCAAGTGTGTCTGTTAGGAAACGGTGACGCCAAGCGCGATAGGATAACACGATAAATTGCCTGCAAAGAACAAAAGTAATTTGAGAAGAATCCAAAAATATTTCTACAATGACCCGAATACTAGCGCGTCGGTGCTCACCCAACTGCCATATCACCACAATATCCCCCTAGTTGACCCCTATTGCCTCGCTTAGTATCGAATGACCGTGCACGACTTGGCACTCCCTCGCCAACAAAGACCCAGTGAAGAGAACCGAAGAATCGTGAAAGTGTCTATCCTAAGAAATACTGAGATCTGCCAAGTCACTTACAATGCGCTGTTTAAATTCATGTCCGCAACCTAAAAATCGGACCGCTAAGCGAGTGTTTGATGCACCGAAGAAGATTTGGATGTAAATGAGCTTGGCGATACACGCAAGGATGGTGATTGCCATCCAGTATGTTTGTACTGTCGATACCTGGCTTTTATTCTTGCACTTCAGGTTTGGAAATTTATTATAATAAATTGTTTTATTATTTTGGTCTCTAAGCAGCTTCGCACAGGTTTGCTCGCCCAGGGCATA
>QYAP01000900.1:0-11668 GCA_003988905.1 Hymenotorrendiella dingleyae
CCTTTCGACCTCTTTCGAGATCACTTCGTTCTTCTAGTTAATAGAGGCACTTCTAGCTTTGATTCACTCTTTGCATTCTTTACGTGGTGTTCTCACAATTCCGATTATTATAATCTCTGTTTTTTCTATTTCGATCTTTATAACTATCTTATTTATAAGGGTTTATTTATATTTAATTAATATTATTAGTATTATTATTAGATTATTTAAGATTATAAATATCTAATTCGATCCTTATTAAATAAATAACCGATATTTAAAGAGTTAATTATTATAATAATAAAGTTTATATAATATTCGATTAATATATTTATTTAACGTTAATATTATAAGTATTAAATAATTAAAAGAGAATTCATTTTAATTCTAAATCGAAAATCTCTTTAATTATACCCTTTAAAAAGTTTTAAAAGGCTTAAAATTCTTTAAAATAATCTATTAAATTCGTTTTATTAATATTAAATTTAATATTATTAAAAGTATTCTTTATATTATTAAAATATATAAGGTTTATTATTAACGAGAATTTCTTTTTTATTTTCTCTTATATACTAATAATATTTCTAATCTTAATTCTCTTATAAAAAATATATTATAATTCTTCGAGAATTAATAATATAAGGATTTTCATTATATTATTATAATTATCATAGAATTTTATATATTTTTCTTTAAAAGTTTTTAGTTTAAAAGAGAATCGAATATTATTAACGATATTATAAACGTCTATTAATAATAATATATATATAATTAATTAATATTAAATATTAAAATTATGATTATTAAAAAGAATAAAATATTAACTCTTAATAATAATATATTCGATCTTATTAAGAGTAATCGCTATAAAGGTATATTTAATAGAATTAAAATTCGAAGTTTTTTCGGAATTATTATTATTATTATTTTATTAGTTTTTATTTATAAATAGTTTAAATACGCCGGAAAACGCGTAAAATCGTTTATTTATTTAATAAAAGTAAATATTAATTGTTTATAATTTTAAGCTTATAATTTAAAAAGATATAATAGAGTTTATAACGAAAAACTAATATAAAATAAATGGTAAAAAGTAATTAATTCAAAATATAATTCGTATTCTATTCTAAGAAAAGGAAATAATAATATATAAGACTATTAGGTACCTTATAAGCTTATACGAAATCTATTAAGAAGCTTTCCTATTCTTTTAACGTTTATACGAAATATATATATATTAAATCTTCATATAAATAATATTAATAAGAAAATAAAAAAATATGAAAATATTAAGAAAAATAATTCTTTCAAAATTCTAAGCTTAAATTATTAAAATAATTTGAGGTTATTATTTAAATAGGGCTTAAAGTTAAGAAAAGATTGAAATATCGGTAAATTAGTATATATACTAGTCCGGTCTATACGTTTAATAGGCCATTTAATCAATTGGCCGGCCCATTGAATCTGTTTAATTACAATTGATTAATTTGACTAATAGTTAACGAATTAACTTAAAATTAATCAATTAATTAAATGAAATGACTTTGATTTCAATTAATATTATTAAGATAAAACTAATAAATAGAAACAAATAGAAATAAATCTAAAAGTCTAAAGGTTTAAGCAGAGTTTAAGAATCAAGAGGGAAGGGAGGGGGTTTAAAATTAGAGGATAGAGAGGTAGAGAGGTGAAGAGGAGGTGAAAGGGCTAAAATGCAGGTTTCCGACTCCCGAAGGGGTGGGTCACGGGAACGACGGGAAGGTCACGAACCCGGGGTTTTTGGTAGGCGAATACGATATATCGACTTCAAATACACTTCGTTTGGTCAATTGACCAATAAGCGGTCAGTTCGCCACCTGCCATCAAATTGATCAATTGGCCAATAAACGTATAGACCGGACCAGCACGGCTAAAAGTGCAGAAAATAAACCCCAAGGAGTCGCGCAACCAGCGATATACCAAATCCAAGAACTTGTATCATTATACATTCAGGCTGAGGTAAAGAAAAGTAAGAGCGACGAGAAAACAAAATCGCAATTGTGGATGGGATCAAGAGCTTCATTTCAAAGATTTATTAAATAACCTTGACTACATTTACTCCCTCTCCATACATTTAAATAATATCCTAAAATCAGTAGAGCAATATCTATGAAGGGTTTCTTTTGTGTATCTCAGTATATGGACCGCTTAAAATAGGTGGTTTATCCAGACAAGCGGAGAGGTATTCAAGTGACTTTGTGGATACCTCATAAAATGTAAGCTAAAGTAGCTGTAAACCAAGACGGGCTTCAAATCTCTTCTGCTCATATGAGCTAGTGAGAGAAACTGTACGAGGTAAATATGAAATACGGATGTGAGTCTAGGAGACTCGGGCAAAGGTGGGAAACGCACTTCAAATCAACTTTCTAACAGCCTACCCTAGAATACTGCAGGTTCAGTCTGTTACTTTTACCGACGCCCCGTTATTATTCCACCAGTCAAAAATTGATACTTCGGTGAGTTTTTTGCGGCGAGCTGGCTGAGTCTAGATCAAAGTTGGGTACTCATGCAGCTGGGGGTTTTTCGCGCTAGCTCGGTGAGATTTCCTCCGAATTTCTCGCCAATAATGATTGTTCGCCTTACTCAGGGCGGTGCAGAGGAATTGATGTGCAACATGCCAAGAATGCCTCGCTCATCCGGCAATCCTACAAGTTGATCACAGTAATTAGCTCACCATAAATGGAACAATTTTCGCGTCTCAACCTGCCCAATGTTAACTCAAGTCGCTGTGCGGGAATCGTTCGATTCATATTGGCAATTTGGCTGGACTACTGCTCATACAGTATAATTGCCTAATCGTAAACCTTTACTACCCGCTTACGAGGAACTAATACACAATCAATTTTATCTTTATGTGTTATAGGGGGTAATCTCTTCTTCGTTTCTAGGGTTTACTACTTTTCACAAAAATTCTCCAGAAGGGGATTTTCGGTGCCAGATTATGACACTATTCTGCAAGGGTCAATTCCCCGCAAGCACCTAAGTACCACCGTAGTACCAAAGATGGTTCACACCAGCACTGGGCTGTGTGCATCGAAGTCCCAAATTGGGACTCCCAATTTTGACTCCCAAAGCAAAAGGCTGCGGAAATAGCATGGATTTGTCAGCGCAGGGTATAAGAAGAGGGTTTTCCTGTCGGCCACGCCGAGTAAGAGAGTCGTTATAAATGGAGAGAAGACAATCAGAAGGAACACTCAAAACCAAACAAAAATATGGCACCAATTGCAGCAGAAGTACTATCAACTTTGCAGTCCATAAGATTGGGTGCTCGCAATGCCCTGGGCGACCAAGCTACTGTGCAATGGCGAAATCCTGGGGACATTCTCTCCCTACTCCTCATCATTGGCCCCGAAATTGTACAACGGGCTATCACTCAAATGAGTGGAGGTGGCAGCTTTGGCCTTGCCCCAGTGGCCTTTTCTTTTGGTTGGGCAGCATATTCAGTGACAGCACTGCTCGGGATTATCAGTGGTAAGTTCTCCTGTATCCACAGATGCAAATTAAAGTCTGTGGTAAAGTGCTAATGGGGTTACTTTCTTGTAAGATGGAAGATTAGTTCCAAGAGCAGATTTTGAGGTGCTAGTGATTGGAGCTAAAAGTGGACATGTGAGGGTAAATCGATCGTGGGTTCTAGGACGCTTGCTCAGGGATTTCGAGATGAGCACCACTTCGAGTTTGGGAAGTCAACGACCATCCATGATCGCTCCCAGTACTCATACCTCAAGTTCCATTGAAGACGGGACCTGCAGCAGCGTGGCAAATGGCAATGTTGAGAGTGTCAGATCATCCACGTCAACATCCAGTAGGTATCCGCCAAAGGGAGAAGAAGCACAGACAAAAGCCAAGCCCAGTTGGGAAGCCCTTCGAATTTCAGTCTTCCGATTTGACCCCCATAGTCGCACCAAGCAATGCACTGCCAACGCAGATTGGCTATGCTACATGGGGTTTGTCGTGATCCTCAGCCAGCTCGGCATCGCTTTGATTCCTTGGCTCCTCAGCGGCGAGTGGGAAATTTTCCTTACCGCACTCATTGGCACAGTACTGTGCCTCGCTGAGGGCTCGCTTCCGCAGTGGCAGAAAGAAAAATGGGCATGCCCTCGCAAAGGAGGTCAAACCGTCAGTATCACTCAGGGTAACGGGAGTAGGCAAGCCATGGTAATTCTGGGTGGGAAAGAGACGCCAGATCTGGAGATTCTGGCAACAGGGACTGGCCGATTTGAATCTTCGAGTTTGACACGTTATTCGGTTCCATTGTTTACAATCGCTTGGGGGGTTCTTCTGGTCAACGTGATGGGTATGAAGTCAGATTCATGGTGTAAGTCTCAAAGTTCTTCGTCTCTTTATCCCCACCCCCAGACTCTAAAGAGCTTCTCTAATCTGGAACTATTGCAGACTTGCTAGCAATAGGTCTATTGGGAATGATCCAAAATGTAGCCGCTGCAGGAGTCGGCCGCCCAGCCAGCACGTTGGGGATGCATCTCCAGCATATCGACACTTTCACGGGAAGCAAAGTGGCCACAACGCTAAGAGCGGTCGAGATGAAATACCCCTTTACAGGCACTTCCCTCATTCCAGTCTTCTTCCCAGGAGCCATGCGGGTACCGGAAGAAGAGATGGAATTTTGGACACAAGCAGAAAATCTCAGGAAGGTGGAAAATGAGCATGGCATCATCAAGAAAGAACCCAACGGTAAGGAACGACGATGGATTGAAACTCCTAAAGAGCGTCAGCAAACTGGAAATAGCAAGGCCGAGACGAACTTGGGCTCGTAGATAGTCGTGCTAGGAAGAATTTCCACCGAGGCTCTGTTGTCTCAAAAGCGTTGTGGAGTTAATCACTCGGGACAGGTGGATTCCTGGTGAAATAGGCGGATTTTATTGAAAGTGGGTGAATCGTGCAGCCATTTGCAGAGGTGTGACCGACGGTGCTCTGTTTGGCCGGAAAAAAAGAGTCGTAACGTAACGTCACCAGTTGCTGCTGTGGGTAACGAAAATTTGGCCTGCAATAATACTAGATTTTTGTTGTTTTAGTGGAGAAACCAAGGGTTATTATCAATACAAGCCCTGCAAAACCGGCTAAGGGCGATCTTAGGATTTACATACCGTTTTTAGAAAAATCTTCGCATTAATGGTTAGGGACTGTACCTAAGGAGGGAAATTTTTGAAAAATATCAATCAATGATCATACAAAAGCAAGGGCTAGTTGAAACTTGCTTTCCTTACGCCCGATAGGGCGTGGAAATTTATCGGCGTTAAGGCCTAAATAAGCGAATCGCCCCTTTCTGGCCTGCCAGAAACACCTTGTTAGTAAGTACCACTTGCGTACCAACAATAGGCGAACCAGCTAGCAAGGGAAAGCATGAATATCATAATAAGCAACTAAGGAATGAAATGATATTTTTAGAAGTCCCGCAGCAAGCGCCGAGTGGCTGACACGGATACTCAATACCCGCTGTCTCACCTGCCAAGCTGGAGCTCTCTGCTCATTGTCGGAGCATATGCATGCTTAGTCACTTATAAGCCTTGTACTTTTACGAATCTAATCGCCCAACTTCGTCTCTCAATTAAATTTTGCTGTGGGATCTTGCGTCAACTTTCGACCCTCCCTTTTCGAAAGCAAAGTACGACTTCCTATCCTGCTCCAACCTTAAATTGAATTCACAGGTGGTTCCTGATGACAATTCGGCTCATCAACACCGAGACGCTCTGCTTAACGTCCTTCATCGGGTCTTTGATCCCGAAGTACGCAATCCTGTCGCACACCTGGGATAACAATGAGGAAATCTCCTATCAAGAGATGGAGGCCATCAGCCAGAACCCAAACCACATAGCAGCAACGAAATCGGGATTCAGAAAAATTGTCAAGACCTGCGAGAAAGCCAAATGCAGAGGCCTCACTTATGCATGGGTTGATACTTGCTGCATCGATAAGACTAGTAGCTCCGAGTTAGTCGAGTCGATCAATTCTATGTACCAGTGGTACCAGAATGCTACCGCTTGCTTTGCCTTTCTCACCGACTTTGATGCAACTATCGGCGCCGATGCGACTTCTCTACAGAGATGTAGATGGTTCAAAAGGGGTTGGTGCCTGCAGGAACTTATCGCGCCGCGGAACTTGGAGTTCTTCAATGCGAATTGGAATCGAATTGGCTCAAAGTTAGAGTTGAAGTCCTTGATTTCGAAAATAACTCGAATCGACGAGCAGACATTGACCGACAACAGCCTGCTTAATTCTATACCAGTGGCACGCCGGATGTCTTGGGCTGCCGAGAGAGAAACAACCCGAGAAGAAGATATGGCCTACTGTCTTCTTGGAATTTTTGGCGCTAATATGCCGCTACTCTATGGAGAGGGCCCTAAAGCGTTCTTGCGACTGCAAGAAGAAATCATCAAAACCTCCAACGACCTCTCAATTTTTGGATTCCCCCGGCACGAATTCGCAAACTTCGAGTCTCATCCGTCTCGGCCATATTGCGACCTATTTGCCACATCGCCGCGAGATTACATGGGTTGCGAAACCTTCGTAAATACAGGTAGAGATGTTCATTGGAATGATGCCTTCGCTTTGACTAACAAAGGGCTTCATTTCGGGCGTGCTAGTCTACAAGTAGACACTCAAAATGGCGTGTACAGCATGCTGCTGAATTGCCACCCCTCAGAGAACATAGGGAATACTAAGATATATCTTCGAAAGGTCGGCCCTGGTCTCTTTGCGAGGTACAACAGTTACGCTCTTTTCAGCACCGCAGAGGAGATAGCTCTAGATACCTCCAAATACTGCTATACGAGTATTGAGGAAGCTTATATCGTCGCGAAAGTAATGCCATCAGTACAGCTTCAGCTTGAACGAGCGGATGAATACGCAATTCACGTATGGTCACGCGATCGTCATTTGTCTCGCGCACTTCAACCTATTCAGCGCGCGACTTCAAGTAACCGCTGGGATGCCTCGCGGCTACTCTTCATCACCAAGGGAGATGAATTTTTCGACGGCTATTGGAAGTTATTCCCAAGCCTCGCGCAGCGGGTTGCTGATACAGACAAGAACCCTTCAGATCCAGAAGGTCATTGCTATTTGGTGTGTGGAGTTGAATACTTCAAGAATTCTTTGAATCCGCGAGCCTGGGTGCGTTTCTATTCATTAGAAATGTGGACTAGCCTCCAGACAAAACGTGGGATCGTAACGCAACCGCGTTACGGAGTGAATCCTGTGGATAGCGGTTACACAAGCGATCAAATCACGTTCGACAAGAGTACACCAACGCCCATGACAATCGTTGCCACCATTGTGCTAAACACCACAAGAGAAAAACCTCGGTTTGAACTAGAGCTCGATTTCAGGCAAAATATCTTGATAGCGGAATTGGGGCCGACTGGAACGAGAGACTTTCATGGAAGTATTGAGCTGTGTGAGTCTCCTGGAGGGAAGAAGAGTTCGAATTGAAAGCTTATTTATCTTTGGTGTATTTTGCAGCCGAATTGATTATGATAGTATTTTCTTCCTCTTTAAAAATGATATAACGATGAGTTTATGCTTGAGGATCAGGAATATGTTTTTGGAGGAACTGTCATTCGAAGGAAGGATCGAGTAGTTGATTATATAGACTAAAAGAGTGTAACAGACCCCCCTACCGCGACAAATGATCCTGCACTGCTTGTTGAACCTGCATAGTTCTTTCTCGAAACATGACGTATCCTCAACATGTTGAATGTTGCCTTCTGACGCCTAACCCGTTAACCCAAAACAAGTATTGTGATTCAACGCCAGTAGCAGAACGAGACCCAAATCATACAAAGCTAAAGTCAAACTAGAAACGGAAGAAACTAAACTTAAAACCTCTTCAACTCGTACTCGATAGCCCGTTTCAGTTCGCGTTTTGCTGCCCAATGCTCCACAGTCAGACGGCCGTTAACCATGGTTGAGTCGCAACCGTATACAACATACTCGTATTTATCTTTGGCCTCGGATATCATATTCAAATTCCTGCAAATGTTGGCATGGTCGCAAACTGCGCGCAACGTCGAGATGTGGTCAGGACCGAGCACCCTCTCGAACCCCTTTACGGCTCGGCTAATCATGTCCAATGCTTCATCAAATTTTCTTTGAATGGCCAACACCATGGCCAAGCTGTGTAGTGTCATGATGGTCAATACATGCTCTTCTCCAATGCTAGCATGCTCTTTTCCAACAGTATTCTCAAAAGCTCTGAGAGCCCTGTAATATGCTTTCTCCCTCTCTCCGTTAATCTTTCTTTTGCGCGCATCCGTGACAGACTTGTTCGTAGAGAATGTAATATCGCGACTAAAGCACGTAAACAACTCATCATTTGATGGCCAATACGGCTTTAAAGCTCGGAGGTACGTGATGTGTGCCTGCTTCACCCGGTCCCGCTCTGCATAGAGGGTGCTTAATTCTGCAATGGCCATGAAAATACGATAACCAGTGTGGTCTTCCTCCAGTCGGTTGGTGGTAATCTCGCCTGCTCTGTCCAACATCTTGACATATAATCTCTCCGCTTCGTACACGCCCCCTAGCTTGGCGTATACATAGCTCAGACGTTGCATGCTAGACAAAGAGGCAGTACGTTCTTGTTCGGATAGTTTGTTGAGCATATATAATCCAAATTGTCGCACATGCTCTGTACTACTCTTGTCCCTCTTCTCTAGGTAGGCGTTGTAGATCCACAGGAAAGCCCATGGAGGTGGTCCGGGATTGGCCATCAATTTACCTTCATCTTCCTTTGTTAGGTCCAGGTTGGCTCCAGTCCTCATCATGTGTCTAATGACACCCTCGTTGCCGTATATCATTGCCTCATATAGGCGTATGGAGCTTACAGGCTCAACATTCGCCGATATATCTGAATATTCATCCCGCAACCTCTCACTCTCCTTGGTGCGATCAAAATTTCTATAGAGTGAACGAGAATCAGTAACCGACGTGTCACCGCTCAAACCACCCTGGCGCAGGCTATTTGCTCCAAACCTCTGTTCCTCATTTTGAGGAATTTTGAGGACTTCGTTTTGGGGGATTCCCAGGACCTTCCACGCACACTCGTCGGGCCCTGCATTGATATTCCCAATACGGAAATGCAACCTGGTCCTCGATAACGTCATTAAGCCCGTCGCACTGGCGTTCCCCGAAGGGAGCACCACCTGCACAGCTCCAACATACCGGCAGTCATTTCCTTTGTAATCTCCTTTATTTCCTCCAGGTTCTGTGGCGATTGTTGTGACCAAAAGTGCAGGGCCATCATTATTTTCAGATTCCCGAAGTAATAAACAGTTTTCCCAATTTTGTAGTGCCATGTCAATCTTAACTTGCGCTGCAAGGTCGTTCCCCAGCGGTACTAGTCCTTGCACATCAGCTTTTGTTATTCTCCAACAATCCCATGCCCCGCTAAGAGCTCCCTTCTCACTAATCTTGAGTCTTGGTGAAGAGCGCTCTTGGTCCACAACACCATTTCTGTCTCCGCTTACGTCAAGTGGCATGTCATCTAACGTCGCTGGTGCCCATGAGAAGCCACCTGAGTCGTACATGGTAGAATGGCCATGAAGTATGCTCGAGTGTGGAATTGAACCCAAGTGCACGAGGATATCACGCGTGATTTGGCTCTCACTTCGGGTATAATCGCAATTCGGAACACCAGAGAGTAGACCTGCAACCACAGTGCGATCTCTTACCCAGGTAGTGCTTCTTGGCTGTAATATAGCAAGGATATCCCCGATATGTTGTACTGGTCTGCGCAGTCTACGAACCAAGCAGGACGCGAGCCAGTGGGCTTGGGATGAAGCCTCCGGACTTCGAGCCAGGATGTCCTCATCTAGATCCTTGATAATCGGCGTGTTTGGATCAGGACCCTTGTATAAAACCTTGACTTTCTTTGACATGGCAAGCTCTAGCGCCGTCCAGCCTCGAGTAAACCAAGGAGATAGGACTAAAGCGAGGCATGGGCTACCATCGTCCTTCCAGTCGATGTCGATATCAAGGAGATACTGGTCATGGACAACCGTCCACGCTGCCAATGCATAGTTTGTATGCATTTTGCTAAGAGCTTTGCTTCGTGCATTCTTTTCCATGGGAATAGACAGAGCATCCCACCAAATGGCCCTGCATTGTAAGGAGGCTGCAATGTTGGCAAAATATTTGAAAAGGCAGCCATGGACCGATCCAGGAGCGTTTTCCCCAACACCGGTTCCATCTGACCAAACATGGGATATTGCAATATAAGACTCAGTGGGTGCAATCAAGCGATGCAAAGGCCCAGTTGTTGACCAAGCAGTTCCATTGCCAAGGTCAAGCGACGATTCGAGAAGATGAACCGGGAAAACCAACTGTCTGCAAGACCCAATGCCAGTAGTAGAACATTTGTGAAGTTGTCGGATTGAACTGGTGTTTATTTGGGAGAATTCACATCTCTGTGGCATACATTCCTGATGGCCTTTCTGGCCAAGGTTGGGGAGAGACTGCAAAGCACTCACAAGGTGCGGTAGATCGCTTTGCTTCCGATCGCTGAGATAAACCAAATTCCATATTCGATTCTTGCAAATGCTCAGCCGATCTAGTTTCTTCCTCGCCTTCTCAATTGCCGGCAATGTGATTGTTGGACACAGGAACCCATGGCCCCATTTCCCAAAAGTTGGATTATAGCCCATTCCCATCCAAGCCTGTATTGTTGCCATCCAATAGATAACATCGCAGACCTCCATCAAATCCACCGGAACCTGCTCTGGTCTGTCCAGAAAAGAGCGCGAGAAATGGTTGTCTGCGAAAGGAGCTTCGTCTAACATCCAACAAAGGCTAGCCACGACTCGTCCGATGTGTGAATTGACCCTTGAAATCCTCTGCTGGTCGTTAAAGCCCGCCTGACAGGACATTACAACAATGGCCCAGTGGCGGAATTGTGGCCAGTTGCATGGTGGAGCTGCTCTGTCCATTTTCTCCTTGTGCACACCGCATTTTTCGTTTCTGCAATCCCCAATTTTGGCATTGATGCAAAGTTGAGCCACAAGACCCAAAAGTCCAAGTTTTTTCTGCCCTTTGTACTGTACGTCTCTGACCCACATGGTTTTGCGGAACTTTGCATTTGCACACTCGTAGCTATTGTAGCCTCTTTGTTGAGAGGGCAGGTAAGTCAGAGGATCCTTCAGTTGCAACAGGAATGGAGGAAGATCTGTTCGGGGCTGTAGTACTATTTTCGATGATTCGTGAGTTATGTGGTCAGAAAGCAGTTTATGATATGCATATGCATCACTAATCTCCTGAGTCTGATAATAAGCCATGACGAGGTGGTTGAATTCTGTTTCGGTCTTAGATGATTGCCCAACGACATAATGACGCCGGCCAACAGATCAATGACGGCGTGCAATTTGCCAGTGTTGGAGGAAGAGGAGGGCGAAGAGGAAGATAAAGTTGCATCAAGTCATAGTGATCTTGTTGTAGGAGATCAGAATAGTGGATAATACTTGATATTTATTGTAGCAACATGCATTCAGGGAAAAAGCATGCGGGGGTTGGGCTGAGATTCAAAATAGGCTGCAGGGCCGAGGTGGCTTATGTAAGAGTTGGGGCCATAGCTCGTCGCACACTTTAAGCGAGATCCGCGACCCCACCATAATTTCCTACCCTCAACTTTAAAAATCAATAACAAATC
>QYAP01000010.1:0-128558 GCA_003988905.1 Hymenotorrendiella dingleyae
ATGATTTTATTATAATTATTTTAAAACAAGGTAAAAAGGGCGATTTTTGGTGTGTTTCGCTTAAGTGTGCGACGAGCTATGGCCCCAACTCTTACTTTATAATATAAAAGTAAGTATAAAATAATTTTATAATAGATTAGTTTAAGGGAGAACTTGATATTGGCTTATCTTAATAGAAATACTCTATTATATAAAAATAGGTATAAAGTAACTTCTAGATAGACTTTAAGGAATACGACTTTAAGGAATAAGAATAACCTTAAAAGTAATAATAAACCAAATCTCTTCGATTAAAAATAATTAATTTAATCGAAATAGTTCAATCAATATAATTCAACTAATCGAAAAGATTTAATCAAAAATAAAATAATAAATTTAGTAATAATAAGGTAATAACGATAAAATAGCGGCGATAAGATTAATAATATACTAGCAACGAGAAAATAATATATATATCCTAGTAAAAGTATTTTATAATACAAAAATTAATAGAAAATAATTTCGATATAGACTTTTAATTTATATAATCACTAAAAATCAAATTCAGAATTGGACTTCCAATTCTTTTAGCACTTTTTACTCGAATCCTACGAATTTATTCTTTCTAAAACTAAATTAATTTATTTTAGAATTTGATTTGAAATTCTAGAATTAGAAATCAAATTAAATAATTGGAAATCTAATTCTTTTAATTTGATTTCTAATTCTTTGAATTTCATATCTAATTCAGTGCTATCGTAGGGGGAGGATTTCGTCCCATCCATTTTAAATCACCTTCGTGTCTGTTGAAGTTAAGAGGGATTGAGGAAAGCTTCGGACTTGTCTATGAGGAGAACTTGTTTCGGGGGTGGTAACTGGCTTGGCTGAAAACGTTTTGTTGTGTTGCTCTTTCCCCCTTTTCTATCTCGGAACTCGAGTTGTTCCTTCCTCAACAGCAACCAGGCCAGCCACGAGAGTCACTTGAACACTTGCCCCCCAAATAATGCTGGCAAACCAGTTTTCAACAACCAGTCTTTGTATTGCTATCACTATTAGGAATTTGTCACAAATATTTTTCAGTCGATTTGTGAAGTGCCGAGGGACTCTCGGGGAGGGTTCTACTAGGTTCTACTATGGATCTAGAGCACCTCCATCTTCCTTGGACAGACACGGTAAGGATTTCTCCCGCGTCGCTCAAATCCAGAAAAAGGAAGCATGAAGAAACCCATTTTGGCTCCGGATGCAATTTTGCGCCGTGCATTTCTCACTCACCAAATCTCATCCTGGTCTATCAAATTCCCACACTCCAAGAACGACAAGCTAATGTGCGTGTGCATAGGACCGAACATCGTCAATGATGGCAGACATCTTGACCCCTGTGCCAGTACCGAACGATGTCGATACTGAATCGCAGTCTTCTAATACGGCTAATGAGTTACCGCCACTCGAGAGACACCAGCAAATACCCCACGAGTCGAACCATGAAGCATCGACTACTACCACGAGGATAGTCCCTTTGGACGGGAATAATGAGGCGGATGGAATGGATATAACGGGATCTCCGACTGGATCTCCGCCGGAGTATTCGTCGCCGCAGTTGTCGGAGACTTCGCAGCAGACTGGGAGTCAGATTTCAGGTACGTGTGCATTGAGCTGGAAATGCTGGGGTCATGGCTTTTGCAACGATCTTGAGGATATTTTTGTCCTTCGTGCACCTTTTTCGTTGGAGAAATGCTAACTTGGGACCTTTCAGTGGTCATCAATCGAAGCGCGAGTATACTTAGTATGGCCCCAACATCGCTTTCAATCAGCCCGATGAAGCGAGAATCGTTTTCCAAGACTGCCCCTAACGACCCGGAAAAGAGTAAGAATATTACAATTGTAGATACGAGCCCTCGTTTCGCGGTCAATATCGGCAAGGAGTTTCCTTTCGACGGAGAGCATGATCCCAGAAATCCGCTGAACTTCAAGCGCTGGGTCAAAGTCACAAACATACTCCTCGTGGATGTCCTCTGCTTTCTAGTTATTGTCGCCGGGACTATGTTGAATATAGATGTACCGTTTGAAGGCAACATGCCTAGGGATGATGCGACTGCATCACCATCTGAGCGTGCTATGGAAGATGGGCGCCTCTCTCTTGTGGCTCCCATGTATTGGTTTGGTATTTTGTCGGGTATATTGATCCTAGCACCCATCAGCGAATCATTGGGTCGGCGTCCGATATATCATCTCTGCAACGCAGGATTCATGGCATTTACTTTCGCTTGTAGCTACCGCCTCAATCCTTCGGCTAGCGCTCTGGCAGGCTTTCGATTTTGTGAGGGTTTCTTTGGGGGACCGCTACTGTCACTTTGTAATTCCAATCCTCTCAAACATTCAAGGGAAATACCTCGTAGCTGACCGTTCTCAAACTAGCTGGTGGCACCATTTCCGATCTTGTACACCAAGACAAGAGAGGCCGAGCTATGTTGACAACCTTCTTAGGGATGATACTTGGCGGCATTGGTATATTCCATTAAGCCTCTTCAACTCGCCACGTGCTGATCTTTTTAGCTGGTCCACTTATCGGAGATATCTTCACCGCTATTGGAATGGAAAAGTATTGGCAGTGGATGTTTCGGGCAACCGGTCTAGTTTCTGTAGTATGTGGTATCCTCTGCTGCTTTTTCATACGAGAAACATATGTAAGCTTTCAACGCCCCTTTCTCTTTCTCGCTAACCCCTTGCTTTAAGGCACCCGTAATTCTTTCCAAGAGACTAGTAATTATCCCGCATGACAATCACAACCGAAAGGTAAATGCTCATTCAGAGTCACTTTCGAGGGAATCAACTCTTTTGAAATCGATAACGCGACCAGCAAGGATGCTCATCTTCTGTCCAGTAGTGCTGATGACTAGCGTACTGGCTGGCTTCATCAATGGGTATATCACCCTCATGCCGCTTACGCCAGTCCCCCTCTTGGGAATACCAGGGCATAGCAACTTGGGGTTTTTTACCCATTTGAAATTGGATATGGCGCAAGTATTACGAATGATCTCAATGGGCATCGGCAGTTTGGTAGCTATTGGGTTTCTAGCCTGGGTTCTCATGGCTTGGGGTCCCGATCTCATTCTCAGACGGCATGCGAGGAAGCGGAACGAGCGCAACTGGGTAACTTATATGGGGAATTCTGCAACTGAACCCGAGTGCCGCCTCTTGTTGATCGTTCTGTTCTACCCCTTGATACCTATCGGTCTTCTCGCTTATGGATGGTCCCTGAACTCGGGAAGCGAAAACTTTCCGGTAGCCATAACATTCAGTGGTATTGTTACTTTCGGCGCGATGATGGTGTTTGTTGGTACCGCGACGTATCTCATGGATGCCTTTCCTCTCTACGCCGTCAGTGCCCTCTCAGCAAGCTTGGGCATGCAATTCTTGGCAGGTCTGCTGGTGCCTTATATCGAATCTGGAGTGAGCAGATTGGGGACTGGAGTAGAATTCACGATTGCCGCTGCGACGGCTGTTTTGATATTCCCGCTCCTGTGGTTGTTGTGGAAGAAAGGGTTTTCTCTTAGACGGAGGTTTCAGTTGAGAGAAATGAAGAGTTTGAGGAAGAGGTCGGGGTCGGAGCAACGGTTGGAAGCGTAGACTCGTGGATCATGGGTTGAAGGGGTGATTGGGAAGGTTGGTGGTGGCTATTGTTCTGGGTGTGTTCATTGTTGGGTTTGAGGGACTCGGAGTTGGGAAGATGGAGTTTGATGTCGGTGATAAGGTGGCGATGGGCTTGCTTGCTTGGGGTGCTTGGGTTGAAAATTGTTTTGAAGTGAAGAATTACGGAGTCTGGGTTTTCGGTATCATAGGAAAGAAAGACTGGTATGCAAGTGTTTGTTGGGTTATTCTGACTTATTCAGGTCACGGCTGTGCGGATTATATTCTGATGGTTGATAGAGAAAATGGACATGGAAGTCTGACAGTCAAGTTGGCCTAGTGTTGAGTTGATTGTTTTGGTAAGAATGGGTGAGTTGTTTGTTTGAAGAGGAAGTTATAGCTTGATAGTGGTTGAATAGATAGATGGAAGGGTGGTTAATTTAGGGAGAAATAAAAAGGGGTGTCGTCCTACGCATATTCCTCTGGAGTCTACTGCTGTGGGAGTTGTATTTGCTGCGTTCAACCGAAGGCTCTATTGATGAATTGCAGCACTCACTTCTTCAGCTCTGAGAGCATCGGCACCACAAAAGAATCATCAGGGTATTTTGGACACCAGGGGTGAGCTGTGGTGTGCTTCCTCTTTTCACCTGGGCATTCTCTCAATTAACCTAGGCTCAGGTACTCAGTTAAGCTGGATGGCAAGTAAAACCATACGAAATGGAAGGGACAAAGCAAAAGGGCGATAAAACATCACGTCTAGAAATCAACGCCAATCTAGCGTCCCTTCTCTCCCTCAACCGCCAGCTCCCGCTTCTGACGAAAGTCGTAGTCTTTATTGAATAGATGCCACACCACAGAACAAACACTGATCTTCTTCCTCCTCATCCCTCTCCTCTCCTCGTAACTTGGGACCCAAAATCAAAGCACGTTCCAATCTCTGTAAATTCTTAGTCTTCACGAACAATAATTCTCGGATTATTTCTGCTCACTTACAGATGCGATAGGATCAAAAGTGATGGCCGCGTCTATCTCAGAGGTACGTTTGTCCACGAAAACATCAGCGATGGAGGGGTCGATGGTGAGACCGGTCTCTGGTGAAATGGTACGCTTGTCTACAGTCTGGGGGTAGAGGCTGTCTACTAAAGAGCCTAAAAGGCTTGTACTGCTACGTGCGCTCATGGTGTCTAGATGTAGTCGCTTATTAGCATCTGTATGTTTTTTTTCCTCTGGTGAAGAAATCGAAAATGATTGCAGAGGGGGGAGATATACTTATTGGAAGTGCAGCAGCTGAGCTGACACCCAAGCCGAAAATGAGGAGTGGAGCGGAGTATTTCATGGTGATGAATTTGGGGTTTTGCTCGAATTCGTAATGCAAAGAGAGAGTGCAAAGTCTGAGACCGAGGACAAAGGAGCAATCAAAGCACCTCGACGTTGCTATATAACATTCCGTTCCCATGATCGTCGATCGAGGCTGAAGGATTGCGGCGCAGTATCAGCCCCCCACCCATCGATGAATGAAGTTAGAGTTGTTATTGTATTTTCATTTTGATTGGCTCAAAGTTGTCGCTTATGGGATTTTGGTAAGGCATACTTAAACTGTGCCTCTCGGTTCCATTATGTCAGTAAAAACCAGCCAGTTGTATCTACTTGCTTCAGCCTCATATCCCATTGATCATATATGCGAAATCTCCGCGATAAGCTTACGCGAAGCTAACTGAAGCCAGCGCTCAAATGCAACGAATTAACAAATTATTATATGTATGAGTCAAGAGGAGATGTAAAGAGGTCTTATGATTATCTGATATAGTCTGAAATACCAAAAAGAGTTTCTAGAAGGCCGGTGTTAGGAAAGGAGACGAGGGGCTCGCTAACAATTTTAGCGAGGAAACTGGCGAAGCACCCCCTTTTGTAGCCCTGGTTCTGCATGCAAACCAACTCAAAATGATGCTACACCCCTGCTGTACTGCTCTTGTCTACAATGCAGTCCGATCTTTTTTCACCATCCACACAATTTTCAGGGTACACACTTCAGGCGTCAAAATTAACCATAAGACGCCACCAGCTGTTTTAGCATGCTGACGTGAGCAGAACCCTCCGAATTTCATAATACACCATACCCGATTAAGGTCAATTGCGAGCTTCAAAAATACATCTAAACCGCGCCTCTTGATCGTCAGATTTTAAATGTTTCCGGGTCGGTAGAAGGATTCGCGTTTGATTGCGGCTTGTGTGCGAAAGTTTCTGGATTCGGATGTTTTGCGAGGATTTTGGTGGGAAGAAGAGAGGGGTTTGGAGTTATGATGATTATAGGGCTGAAGTGTTGTTTAGATCAGGAACGTGGAAGTCTGACTGTGAAGTTGGAAAGGAGACGTAGGAGTTAGGGGTTAGAGGGGTAAATTGGAGGAGTTTTGAGATGTATAAAGCACAAACTCTTCTATAAGACTTCCTCGCATACAAGCATTCATCATCCATCCATCCATCTATCCATCTATCCCCTCGCTTTATACCCTCGACCCTCATCACCATTCTCAAACCCCTTCCACATCACCAACATCACCACCATTAACCCATACCCCCACCATGAAATTCCTCATCCCACTCATCCTCTCCCCCTTAGCCATAACCCTCGTTAACGGGGTCCTCCATCCTCTCGATACCAATTACCTCAAACCAAGAGTGCAAGAAAGGGACGATGTATTCGTTGCTGGTAAGTGAAAGTTTACTCCCACAATACCTCCTCTTCCAAAAACATCTACTAATAAATTATATGGATCTATGTATAGTTTCCAATCCCAATACAGACACCTCGGACGCCAGCCTTAGCACTTTTCAAAATCTGGCCGAGACTTATGGCGACGATAAAGCTGGGCGAGAGTTAGAGAGGGATGGAGAGATCATCGCAGGAGTTCAAAAATCTTCCATCAGAGGAGACATCATCAGCGAACGGCAAGCCAACGACAAGCGTAAGAGGAAGGTAATAGCGACAGACCATAAGTCATCAGCAGAAAGTGTGACAGTGGGGATCTGTGGCATCTTCATTTCTTTTTTGTTTGTTCAGATGTTGTAGGATGATGCAGCTGAGATGATGGAGGATTAATAAATCATTGCGGGGGTTTTATTTACTTGGGAAACCCGGAGTTTAAGGATCTTGCTTTAATTTTTACCTATTGTAGTTTATGTCCAGTTGTGATAGTACGGCGAGCAAGATCATCAAGAACATCACTTCCCCCCAAAACCCTTTCTACGCCTCCAACCCCAATCTAAACCCTATCCCGAAATCCCCGGATCGACAAACTGCTAGGACCAGAAGCATCCTCCTATTACTATCCCCCCCGTCGAGAAGGCTCAGAATGTGATGGAGCAAGTCTTCGCCAAATTGAGAAATAGCTGGAGCGAGTAATTTCGTACTAGCGCTACCGTAACCACAAACGAATCGATGATGCTAATGTAGGAACTAATTCATATGCTAGCACTCTTGTGTCTTGGAAGCACTGCTAGGCTAGCCGTAGATGTCGCTGGCTATTCCGCTCTCCTATCAAAACAGGACTTTTCAACGCTTAAAACACATTAGCACCATCCCCATCCCCCTTAACAGTTCCCTCCCTACTTCCCATCCGCCCCCCGCCCCCCTCCCCCCTCCCCCAGCACAACAAAACAACTCTATCTAGTATACTTCATCGGCACAACCCTCTTCCTCTTCGGCCTCCCCCTCACCACATTCCCCTCCCCATCCTCCTCATAATCCTCCTCACCATCCTCCGCCTCCTCCAACAGCGCCCTAATCCTCGCATTCTCCTCCTCATCCACATCCATCTCATCCGGGGAATCATCACTCTCCACCCTACCTTGTCTATGAATGGGTGCCGTCTTGCGAGCTTTTTGTTGCTTGCCCTTCATGCCTTGACTTGATCTTTCTGTTCCATCTAGAGCAGCAAGAGCATCTGCGCCAACGACGACGCCTTCGCGGGTGTTATCTTTGACGGTCGTGGTGAGTTTTTTGTTGAGGTTGTGTTTCGTGGCGAACTTTTCGCCGTAGGAGAAGAGGATTTCTTCGCCGGGTGTAATGTCTACTACGCTCTTCATCATGATGCGATACTCGCCTCCCACAAGCATGACCTTGGCTTCGCAGTTCAGACCCAGAGAGAGGGAGTGATTAATGAAGCGCGTCTTGTTGCCGTAACGCCCGGCGTCGATAACCCAGTCTTGGTTGAGGTCGAAGAGGAAGGAGGAGTGTTTCCAATCGTAAATGACACCGCGACGTTCGGCTTCTTGGTAGGAGATGATCTCGCCCGTGTATTCGGCGATGAAGGAGCCTTTGGGGATGGCTTCCGCGGCGTATAGGCCGAAGCCGGCGATTTGGGATGTACCGATGACGGTTGCTTTTGCTACGCCGCGTTGGAGAGCGACGTTTTGACAGCCGTGTTCGTAGAGGGCGTCATCGGCTCTGTTGTTGGGATTGAGACGAGGTAGGGCGCCACAAGAATTGCAGGCAGGTCCGCATTCGCGGTTCATCTGAATGCAGATGCAGCTTTCGCTTTCGCAGCACTTGCCGTATGTTGAGGAACAGGAGCACCCTGTGAATCGTCGAGGGCAGTCGTCGGGGCAGCTGCACATGTGGCTACAGAGGATGTTGCTTGAGACGCATCGACAGTCGGCTGTACAGTGTCCAGCGTGTGCGCACTGCGATAGTTAGAGGCTAAGCGAGGATTCAAGGGGGGGCTTTGGGACATCGGGGACTTACTGGGTCTGCTTGGGTCATCTTTTCATGACGATGAGCATTGGTTAGTCTTTCCCAATCGCTCTTCAACTTCTTCGTGTTATTATTATACCAATCAGGACGCTTTCCTTTACCAGATGCCGGCTGCTGAATCTCTCGAGGCTCACAGTTGTTCTCGTAGTGCTCGATCTCTTCAAAAACTTGATAACAAGGTAGACTCAAGACGAAGGAGATGCGGCAAGACTGACGATCCTTATCCGTCATTGTAACAAGCAACAACGAAATCCTATTACGTTCTTTATTTCCAAGTGTTGTATGCGGCGCAGCGTCATTGGGTGGCTTCAAAAGATGGCAGTCTGATCCACACGGACGCGCTCGTACAACGTGCTCTGAAGGCTCAGGTTCTTCCGCAGCCCTAGAGAGCCGCTCATCGTGTTTTCGAAGCAGATCAGGGGTCTGCGTAGTTAGTCGTTGTTGGACGGTAAGAAAACTCTCTTCTTCATTTTTCTCATGATCCCAGGCACCAATGTATTCTCCATGTGTGTGGCAATCGATAACGCCACAGATCATGCAAGCCAGTGTGCTGTACGTTTCAAGTTGGTCCACAAGATTGGCGGGTTTGACCTGTTCGAGACTTTTCCTACTTGACTTTGCAGGAATTTCAAGGAGCTCTTGTAAGCGAGCCGGTGTAAGTATTACCTTACGTAAATCAACTTCGAAGACCTTTTCGAACGCCCGAGAGAAATTGCTGGCCATTTCACAGGTTTCGTCGCTTAGCGAGCGTTTGTACGACTTGACCAGTCTCTTTTGCTGCTTTTCAGTAAGCTCTTCAATTGACTGGTTCGAAAGAACAAATTGCTCAAGATCTGATATCTCGCAACCAATATCAAGGTCCTCTAACCACAAACTTAGGTTCTCGTATATTCTGGCGTTATTCTCTAGCTGGATAAAAGCCTCTCGGTTCTTCTCTTCCTTATGCATAGCCTGGAGTTCTTTTTGTATGCCCTGGGTCTTGGATATGTCCATATCATTTTCCAAGAACGGCACGTGCTTGAGCGTATCATTGTCAGCAGTAAGAATATTTCGGTCAGTAAAGGTCACGGCCTTGTACTTTGGAACTTCGGAAACGCCTCCCTGGAACGTTTTTGGGACAACTCTGATGACAGATTTGGAAGTTTTGCTATTGTTGTTGCTCCTTTTGTCTTTAAGTATCTGTGTATGTCAGTTAAACTTGCTATTGTTGGAATTGAAAATATGCGTACGTAGTGGTCTATATGTAAGGTTCCTGGTTGGTCCGGCTGATCAGGTTGAAGTTCTACAGATTTCATATTCTTAAATGGATTGACTTTGTCCATGAATGGATTGACCCATTGCCTTGTAGCCTTGATGGCCTCATCAATCTTGTAATATGCAAAGTCTGCATGATTTTCTATCATTTCTTGCTCGTATGATCGAAGAGAGTCCTGCAATTGGGCTATAGTTGGCTTATTCGGCGCGGTATGGCCTACAGACTTAGGACTGGAAGAGTCCCTTTCGTCTACAATTTGCGCTGCCGGTTGTGAATCGCCACGTGTGGGGCTTGCATCTAGTCCAACGGGACGGCTAGACGACACAAAGTCAAGCGTCTTGTCTTTCCTGATCTGTGCATCTTTACTTAAGGTTTCCTCAATATCCTCATCATCAGAGTCTAGCACAACTGTAACTGGCGCACCAGAGGGCAAGGGACTATGTTGCCCGGCTTTTGGTTCTGTCCGTGACTGAGGTTGTTTACTGGCACCGCTCTGAACCGGCGACGGATCGCGAATAGCTTGCCGCGGCTTAGGGGAATTTTGTGGCACCGGCAGCACTCTACTCTCGTCTTTCGCCTGTTCTCTGACAGGTTTCTCGGCTCCTTGTAGATTTGGGAAATGGTTTCTATTTGGGACAGCAAAGCGGTTTAACGGTGAATCTGACGATGATTGTGCCGATTCATTAGCGTTGACTGCCTGATGTGGCGATTGTTTGATTTGCGGGCTTTCACGAGCAGAAGCTACTGGCTGATGCGTAGGGCGACGACGACCCGCCCCCCCTCCAGCAACATTTGGCGAATTGGAGTTTTTAGAGCTTTGTCCTTCCTTTTCTGATCTCTTTGCTGCAGCACCCTCCTTGGAAGGTCGCTTAGGGGGAGGCCGTGGGGGGTCGGAGTCGGATTCATTTGTAAGATCGATAATCCGATCCTTTTTGCCAGAAGATGGTGGAGGAGGCGGTGGAGGAGGCGGTGGAGGACTCTCATCTTCGACATCCGACGTCAGGTCGATGATTTTCTGAGAGCGAGGATTCATCTTTGCGGCCGGGTCGATCTGGTCGATCCACTGGCAACCTTGCAGGTTGGCTTAAGGGGGGGTGTTGTATTTGTCACGTGGCGCATGTGTTCGCGCGCAAACGAGATAGGAGAGGGTATTTCGAAATTGGGCTTTGTTGTTTATTCGTCGATAATGTCGCCATGCGCAGGCGGGTGAGGTAATCGTGTAGTGTCAACTGAATATTGGTGTTGTCTCAATTTCTGGTGCACGGCTGAAGGCGAGGCCGATATCAAAAGTAGCTGTCGTCGCCACCACAATTTTCAGGTGCTTTTCCCCTAGCCGCTATTGATCATCGCGTGTGGGAAGTGAAGCCGCGCTCAGGCGAGAAGATGAAGATACACTTTGTACCGGAAGCACTTGGATGTCGAGGTTGAAGTGAGGAGAGTGGAGCGCGACGAAAGTAGCATAGGCAGGGCAGCGAGTGGCCAATGGTGAGAGGGTGCAAAGGCTTTGACTCAATACGAATACGCCTTATACGGTAGGCGACGCCATTGGCAGGTAAGACAGCCGCTAGCACGGCTAGAACAAAAGACTAGCGCTTCATACCCAGGTAAGTAAGTGTGTAGGTATGACTGTCTTAGGTAAGTGGAAGTCTGCATAAGGATTGAGTCCGTGGCAGCCTCGGATCCAAGGCACACATCGTGACTTCTAGCCACCTCGGCACGTGCTCTCGTCGGTCGCGAAACCTTAAGCCGTCCCGTACTCCGAGTGCCGGTCATCTTCTTATGCTTGCACTTTCCTACTTCAGTATGCAGAGCATCCCAAGATACCAAGGTACTTGTGCAAGTGCACACTGCACTGCAAAGCGAGCGCCGTGAAGGAGGCCGAATATCAAGGACTTCGCCAAATCCACGGCACGTTGACTATTATTATTTTTCAACTTTCGAGTCCTTTTCAAAATCTTGTCTACGCGATGCCCTTGCTGCTTTCCTTGTTCATCTTCGTATCTTCTTCGCATTCTCGCAGGATTCGCTTGGCTCATATTAATTGTTGTTGCAGTTTCCACCCAGAATCGTCATGCTTGGCCCGGTTGAACATGGTGCAGCTGGCATCGGGGTGGGCAAACCATGATCGCCTCAAGGGTTTGCGCGCACAAGTCCTCCACCAAATGTCCATGTCACTCGCGTCTACCGAGCTCTATTAATATCGCTGTTAATATCGCCAGCTCGATGAGGCTAGCGCCGCCGTTATTTGAAGTCTTCCAAGTTCCCACAACGCTCTCGACAACAACATGTTTCCTTCAATCGTCTTCAAGTCTGACGAAAGGGTCTTGGGACAACATATGTCAGAGTTCAGTCAGCCCCCTCAAGCGAGTAAGGCAGCGCCTTGGGGCACAGCGCTCACCAGAGGTGCCCGGCTAATTGATGCATTTATCCATGATACTAGCTCCACGGTAGTAATACTTGCAGTAGGAACTGAACCTGAGAGGAGGAGCTGCAGGCCAATTTCAAAGCATTATTTCAAAGCAACTTTCGGAATCCGTACCCTTCACCGTTTCGTCTCATTCCATCATTCCTCCCATTTCCCGGTTTTCGGGGATGCCTTTTGATTTATTAAACGTTTCAAGTTTGGTTCGCCCGAAATACTTCCTGCGGACCGCAACCAGGCCTGGCTATCTACGATGTGCAGCCGTACGGTACAGCACGTACAGTACGTACATCACTTTGGGGTCATTTTCAAGATGCACAGTTTGCGTTTCAGCATTTTTTGATGGTGGGTGGTGCTACCGGCATCATATGCTTCTAACAAGGGGCATCGTGGAGTGCGAGCTTTATAGAAGGCGAATAGAAGGGCGGCAGACCTTCTTCTGCTGCTTGCCGTTTCCTCTCCTTCCTGGCAAATGCAGGAGGAGCGCAGGCGACCATGCGGCACCTTTTAGGAAGTCTTCTGGAAGGGGCGGAATGCCATACGGTAGGTCGCTTAGCCTGATAATCGCTGGCATTCTCGATAGTACGTCGGGCGTTTGAGAGTTAGTTTGCCAACACACCTTTTTGCTGTATCTTGTTTCTGCTTAAGAGTTTACGCGCGAAAGGAAACTTTTAGCAACACTTTCATTCCTGGCCGACTTTCGCTTATTTTACACTAACTCGAGGACGCGCCCGACGGTGGTCTTTGGCCTCTCCCCTCTCCTTGGCCTGGATACTGGGAAGCCCCTGTATTAGCGCTAGCGATGATGTGGCCCCTGCCCCCGAAGCATGGACCAGCCATGGGGGGAAGAGGATTTTGGCCCAGAATTGCGTAAGGACGTATTTCGGCAGTCGGAGCCAATTCTGCGCTGAAGATCTCTTGGGCCGAAATAATGCACGATCTCCTTGTGCTAGTCGTGCTAGTGTGGAAGTCGCGCTAGTTTATGAGCATGAGCCTCGGAGTATTGTGCTACACTATCGCTAGAGTAGACATCGCATGTCGTTAGTAGCAGACTAGTAGTAGTAGGTGACGTGCAGTAGTTGCACGCCTATTCTGCAGCTTTCCAGTTCCCCAAGACGCACATGTCACAATAAATTGAGTGCAGCGTGCCATTGCAGTCAGTGCTCGTAACTTTGAGGTGTTGCCGACGTCAACTTGTGAAGATGGGACCACTATCTCGGTTTGGCATATCCGGATATCTAGCAATTTTACGGAGTCCAAACGGAGTATTGAAGTTTGTTCAACCGGAATGATGGCAATTGTCGATTTAGCGAGTCTGTTTTTGGCCCATGATTTTCCCAGGCCCATCTGTTTACTTGTTTACGGAGGTTGAACGTCGAAGCGAACTGTGTGTTTAGAGTGCCTTATGCGGGTGTTGTGAGCATGGTTCCCCGTTTGTGTTGTTCCTTCCTCTTCGAACTCGAATTCTTGCGCAAAGATCAGACGGTGAGCGAGAGCGGCGGGAGTGCGGGAGATAGTCCAGGCCTAGTGTCCCGGAAGCCCCAAAGCAACGAACCAGCGGCACAGACATATGTATGTATAGTAAACTGCTTTTCCCGCCAGGATATCATGGTCTGAGGCGACGAGAGCATGTGGCAGATGTGAGCATAGCTCGCCCCGTCTGTTGGTATCTTGCTGGCTCAATCTGTCAAGCCATGGCGGGGTCCGCATAGTCACCCTGCATTCTTCTCTCTCAGAGAGGTCGCCGGTGATCACAGTTTTGCATGATGCCCGTCCTGTATGGAGGGATACGGTAGTGCCCTACGAGGCGGGGTTGAGGCGCTGCTGCTCAACTGACGTGCGATGACGGTAGATTCATACTCACGTACCCCGTACGTCAACTGCTCGCCGTACATGTACTGTTACGAGTCCGGGCCAGGCCAAATAACCACCAATCACCATATCCCAACACGGAATGCCACCAATACGGAGATCTGAGAAGCTTTTTGGAAGCTTCCATAGATTCTGCTGCATGAACCTTCCCGGCCTTGCACGCCAGCTCTATCCCAATGCTTGTATGGCGCAGATGGTTGGCGGACACCGCAGGAGATGGCTGAGGGAAGAAGAAAACAAACGTCCCGAAATCGAAGGATACATTCTCCAGAATCGATCGGTGAATTTTCTAGGCAAGAGTTCAGATGAGACCTAGATGAGCTTATAGACTAGTCTAGCTTACTGGAGCTTGCTACGCTCGCTACCGATGTGACAGTCTGATGGCACAGACGCTGAGAAGCGACTCGTTCGCTTCGAGGTCGAGGGGTCAGAACTGTACTCGTTTGTGGTACGGGCTCCGTACGACAAAGTCCGTCCACACCGCTGTCCACTCACGGATGCGGAATGTCTGGAGCGAACCAAACAAAGTTGCTCATGGCTGGGTATTACTGGGTACCGGCTGGGTTCTTGATCGCAGGCTGGCCTGATCGCCCAGGCGAATGGGCGGAACACAGACACACAGACACCTCGCACGAGGCGGCCTTGGGCTTGGGCTCTGGCAGGTCTGGGTGGTGACTAGAGGCACAGTCTGACAGCGGGTGCCAGCATTTGACCTTCGAGCCATGACAGCTCGGTCTGAAAGACTGGAGGACTTGGGGTTGCGCAAGTGCCTTTGCGGCGCAAGAGGGAAACGACCACAACGGCAATGGCAACAGCAACAGCAACACCACCGATAGATGATGGAGAGCGAGAGCGAGAGCGCAATCACGCTCCCCGACCCCGATGGCATGCCCGGGTGCTTGACGAGGGGGGACAGACGACTGACTGATTGACTTCAGCCCATCACAGCGCTGGATCTTGACTCCTTCGACTCCCCTCGACGGCGCAGGCCGATTTGTCTCCGACGCCGCTCTTCCTTCGACTGGTGGACGAGGACGACGCCCGCCAGCAGCCAGAAGCAGCCAGCAACGCAACACTACACCACAACCCCGAGATGCAGCTGCTGGGCTGCACCAAGCCCAGGCAAAGGATCAAACCAACAGTAGTCTGTCTGCGCCTGTTACCCTGCTACCATACAGTATTTCCCTATTCTTCCTACCCTACTACCTTACTGTACTCCCCTATTCACCCTACCCTACTACCTTACACTAATCTACCCTTCTCCCCTGCTCTTCCTACCCTACTACCCTATTCTTCCTACCCTACTACCCTATTCTTCCTACCCTACTACCCTATTCTTCCTACCCTACTACCCTATTCTTCCTACCCTACTACCCTACTCACCTTCTCCAATCCCATCCTCCTCCTACACCCAACACCACCACACCCAGCACCACCCTACTACGGCAGCAGCGGAAGCACTGTCGGCTCGGTATCCAGTGTGCGCTCGTCCCCCTAGGATCCCCGCCGCTGTCTTCCCTTCTGGCCTTCTGCAGTGGAGCGGCTGCCGACGCCACGATCCATTCTTATTTGCGGTGCAAGACGCGAATTGGACCTGGCTCCGTCTAACGTGCTGAGGAGAGCCCAGGTTCGCCAGGTTCACCCGCTAGAGCTAGCCCATCTCCCCTCTGCTAGCTCTCTCTAACCCCCCCTAAGTTGTTATTCGAGGTAGAGAGCCGTGAGAGCCCCCCTCTCAAGCGGGCTCTTTTGCTTGTCAACCCGCAACCCTGCCCCGGGTCTTTTAATTCCCCCCAGCAAACAATGATGCTCTCTTCCCTGCCTGTTCGTGAGTTTGCACTGAGTGGCTCCCGTCAAGCAGAGCACCAAGAAGGCTTAAAGGCTTAAAATGTTATGCAGGAACCGGTCACTGGAGGGTAGTGATCAGGGGTTCGTCTCGCGGCGACCGGGATGCGGAGCGTGAGCACTGGAGTCGAAATTTCTTCATTAATGAGTTACTCCCAGCTCGCCGCAACCCCCTTCTCACACCTTCATTCAACCTCGTCGGTGCCTCCGTGTCGTGCTGAGCCGCCATTCCATTCTCTCACGACACCTGACTCTTCATCCTCCCCCCTTTGTTTGTGTCTGTTTCTCTCGCGAGCATCTACAGTAATTATCGACTCCACGGCCACCACCACCACTTTTCTCCTTTCGCCCATTATTGCCATTGCCATTGTCCTGTGCCTCGCCTACCAGAGCCGAGCGCAATTCATCCAGCAACTAGCAAGCAAGCAGCCAGCAGCCTTTATGCGATCTGTGTTTCCGAGTCCCCGCCAGGCACCTCCCTATCTCACCACCACCTTCCTCACTACCGCGTACTTGCACCTTTCTCGTTAGCCTCCCGTATTGCGACACGGCAAAAGTATAAGATACTCGAGGACGGTCGGAAAGCTTCGTCGCGAGCGCCGAATTTGGTGCATACCTGGAATTATCTCAGTTTTGTCGAATGCGACTCGCTCTTCGACGCATGGAACAATAGGGTGAGGGACCGTCCTGTCAGCTCGGAATCCGCGTGTGCTCCTCACCTCTCCAGTCTCCCCGTCTCCTCACCAGACTGGAAAGGTGATCCTCATTCAAGATGACTTCACCGTTGCCAGCGAGTCCGCCGCTACCGACGAGAGAACAATGCTTCTCGCTGTCGGAAATGCAATGCCAAAAGATTCTGATGCACCGCGATCCCACCGGCGCCCGGGCGAATAAGAATTGGGAACTGGTGCATCAGTCCGAATTGGTTCGGCTGTACATGACCATGATAAGCTTTCCCCAGATCAGAGACTCGATGAAGCAAAAGTTAGACTACTGGTAAGTATCTGTAGAAGCGACCCGAGACATACTCTTATATTCCGGTGTTTAGTTACAAGACATATGCAAACCGGTACAAGGATTGGCACCTACCCGTCGACCGCTGCGAACGAGAACAAACCGTGCGGGAACTCTTTGCATTAGTCTCCGACTCGAGCAACTATCAATCGCCCTCGTCGATGTCCATCAACTCGTCGAGACTCCCCATACGAGCACTTCAACCACATCCCCAATCACCGTTACCGCAGTCGCCGCGACCCAATCAGCAGTCATATTCGGCATCACACGAGTATGCATTCCCCTCGAGTCGCCAGCACGATGATCTGCGAGACTCGGATCAGATATCGATAGCTTCGACGGCGACTTGGTCTACTGGAAGCGCCCAGTCGTACTATACTAACTATGATGATACTTTTTCGAACCCACGGATGTCCATGTCGACAACCCACTCATCGCTGAGTTCGGGAAGTCATGTCTCTCTACCTCCAGCGTTTCCTGGACAGATTGGACGTCGTCCACTGATAGCGCCGAGGCACGATCCCCGGGCTGGGTTATGGAATGGCGAGCTGCGTGTCATCCCCTGTGGTAAAGACCATAGCCGGATGCGTTGGAACATACCCTTTGAGCGTTGTAACCTGTGTGGCTTTGGCCAATGGCAAGCTCTTATGTTGCAAGCTCGAAGCCTCGACATTGCTACGTTTGCCTCAGCCATCATGAATCTCAGTAATGAGTGCAAGCCAGATTTTGCGGGAAACCAATCATTACATTATCTGATGGTAGCTGGCGTTGGCATGGATTACTTTACGCAACCACTCCTCGACAATGGGTGCCGGCAAAACGCATTTGGACAGAACCCTCTTCATGTTCTTAACCCACAGGATTTAGGGAATGACTTGATCAACTTCTTGGAGTGGTTCAAGGCGCGTGAGTACCCCAAAGGACTCCTCTTGACCCAACGCGACATCAAAGGACGGACGCCAATGCACTACCTACTGCAATGCCCTCTGGAGAGAGATATGTATACAAGGATGCTAAAGGTATTTCCTTACGAGCAACATCAACTGCGCACATTCGACACTTCGGGTCAAAATGCCGTTGGGTTGATGAAGAAGCAAGCGGCCAATCTCAGGTCAAAAGCACCCTCGGATTATGCACGACTCCAAGCGGGCATCACAGAAACCGAGCTCTACCAACAGGCCGGCGAACATACCCCGCATGGGAACCGAAACCAGTACGGCTTGCACGACATTGCGCGAGGAGCTAGAGGAACGTCGTACATTATGGGGTTCTTCGAATGCCGTATTTGTAACCAAACCAACTCGCATACGAACTCCTACTTGGATCAAATGATATGCGCTTGCAAGTTTGGTAGAGACCGTAATGGGCCAGACGAGTCGGGAATGACTGCTGCTCACTCTCTTGTGACTCAAGAGCGTGCCAATAACGATCCAGAGATGACACCAGAAACGCCCGCGCAAACTTGCGAACTCCTCCGAGTTCTGATTCCACGGAACGACCCAACACTTCGCGAGATCCTCCACGTTCTTGACCGTGATGGAAACAGCTTAGTCCACAACATCTCCGTTCGAGCTCTCGACGAGCTACTTCAATATGTGCTCGAGCTGGAAGAGCCATCTCGGCGACGACAGATGGTCAACTCGGTCAGTAGAAACGCAAAGGGGCAGGAAATGAGCGTGCTAGCCGCGGTACACGCCAAGTTCGAAGAGACCATGTCATCCATCAAGATCACGCATGTCACAGGCGACTCCCGAATGCGCCATCGTCTGATTGAGAAAACCAACCGCCTAACGAAAATCAAGCACATCCTCCTTCGAAACGGAGCCGAGATGCAACCTAGCATGACGACCAGATGGCAGATATGCTGGGTATGAACGATTCTCTCTCTCTCATCATCAATTCCAAAACAGCCTCGAGCATTGAGCAATGAAAACACGGAAAACGGGAAAACGAAAATCTCTTCCTCGTCATCTCTCCACAACGACAACGAACGGCCTCCCGATTGAACTTCAAAAACGACTGTACTCACTGTCTATTCCACCACGAATCGAGGCACACATCACTGCCTCTTCTCTTCATCTCGCCGCAACGCAGCGACACGCGCCTCAACCCTTGCAAAGCACCTTGCGCTTCCCAACGATACCCTTTTGTATTTACATCGGCACCATTTCTGTCCATGCGCGGCATTTCTCCGCCTGCCATCTTCTTACATAGCTTTTCCTTTCCTCAGATACCCTATTCATTTCTGTTTCTTCAGCAGCAGATTCTATATTTCTCCTTTACTTATTTTCCTTTGTTATCATAGCCAGATCATTGGCTAGTACCAGACCAGACATATGAAATGATTGAATGCTAGTACATAATGCAAGAAACTCTTTTGTTCACATGCACATCATTCGGGCGAAAACACCAAGCCCGGTGGGGAGGGAAAAGCGTTCTTTTCGTTTCCTTTTTTCTTACCTTTTTCTGAAGCTGCGATTACTTGTGTAGAATGTAATTTTAGAGACTCCCATTTAGAGGGATGCATATATCTATTCGATATGCTAGGAAAGGAAGGGGGAAGCCGAGGCGAGATGCGAGATGCGGATGAGGGACTTCCTGCTTGCATTCTTTTGTAGGTATGGGATGGGTTTCTGTGGCGCAAGTAATGCATCGTCGTGTTGGGTGGAGGGGTGGGTGATGGTGGATGGGGATGAAGATGGTCAGAAATGACTCGATATATATCTCAATACAAGTTGGATATCAAATTCATCTCTCATGTCTTGTGATGTCGTTGCTTGGCTCGGCTGTCTCCCGCTCTGGCCTCGACCTAACCACACCCGCGGTACGGAAACGGGACTCGGCTCGGGAACTCGGTCTTCCCTAATATCACATTGACCGTCTATCACATTTGGCCTAGTGGAAGGAAGGTAAATCATTGCCGAGAGCGTATGTGTGTTATTGAAAAAAGAGTTCCGAATTAGGTCGGCAATCCATGCATGTGCCCAGAGAGCTTACTTGGAGTGAGAAATAATGACGTAGGTTACATTTTTTGGATGGATGGATGGATGGGTGAGATGTGAGGTACAGGATGGATGATGTGCATGGCATTTATTGATCCTTTGAGAAATGCGTGCTTGGTTGGCTGCATTGGAGTTTGGGAGAAGAATGATGGAATAGGGGTTCATGCCGAGCATATCGTTCTTCTGCAACTTGGGGTATCCTGGAGGAGATCGGGTCTTGTTGCAGATGATATATCTGGGTTCGGTATGAGTACCGAAGACACGCGAGGAGTTCTTGATGGCCAGACGTGGAACAGGGGAGAGCCAGGCAGACAAAGGAGATTTACTGAAGTTTGTGGAGCTTGGACCTTTCTGTGATTCGTTAAAATGACATTGTGGCTTGTGACTATACTGTTTTGAGACTAAGGCCTATGATGACGTAGAATGCCCCTGGTGCCCCGTCGTCATGGAAAGAACGACAACACTATTTCCTCCCCTCGGTCCTCCAGCCCCTCTCTCCTACATAACAAACACTCCACATACCCACCCAGACAACCACTGCTGAACAACACTGAACCGCATACACCTTCGTCAATTCGATACACGAAAAACTCATACACCAGCCTGCAACTTCGCAACACCGCAAACATGCATCGCACGTATTCTATGAGACAGTCGCGGGCTCCTACTGTATGTTGACAATGCGAAAACCCTTATCCCCTTTTAAATTGAGCTGAGAATTGTCACTAACTGCTTTGCAGGCCTCGCAGCTTCAGAATCCTCCTCCACCACCTTCGAGCACAAAGTCTGGAAGGCTTTTCGGAAGAAGCGGTCTTGGTTAGTGGCTTTCCCTCCATACAATGAACATACCTACAACCCGCTGCGCCGAGAATACGAGTGCATGTCAATGGTCGCATTATACTACAAGCAGTCAGATTGTGGATTGCAGTAGATGCTCTCGAGCTTGCGACAATCCCATTCTGCGCCGTTTGCTGCATTGCTCCCATTGTGCCACGCACCGGCAGATCCGGGTCCTCTTTGTTGATTCGTGTTCTTCAACACTTGTCCGGAACATGACTGTGTTCCTCTCATTCGACTCATGCTAATCTCCATTTCCAGGCCATGCTCTCCGCAAACAAACTGCCGGCCAATTTGGCCCCGACCTCGCAAAGAAGCTCACTCAGCTTGTCAAGATGGAGAAGAACGTTATGCGCAGCATGGAGCTAGTCGGCCGTGAGCGTATGGAAGTTGCTGTAAGTGATACCCCTGCTGGTAGGCCAAACAAACAACTGACCTTGTCTAGCAACAACTCTCAATTTGGGGCGAGGCATGCGACGACGACGTTTCCGATGTTACCGATAAACTTGGCGTCTTGCTGTACGAGATTGGCGAGCTTGAAGACCAATATGTTGATCGTTATGACCAATATCGTGTAACCATCAAGAGCATTCGAAATATCGAGGCCTCAGTTCAGCCCAGCAGAGACCGTGAGCGCTTCTTTGGTGCGGTACGGAAACTAAGCTAATTTTATGCATAGGCAAGCAAAAGATTACTGATCAGATTGCTCAGCTCAAGTACAAGGAGCCAAACTCCCCGAAGATTGTTGTGCTTGAGCAAGAGCTTGTCCGTGCGGAGGCCGAGTCACTGGTCGCCGAGGCACAGCTGTCCAACATTACTCGCGAGAAGCTCAAGGCTGCCTACACCTATCAATTTGACGCCCTCCGTGAGCATTGCGAGAAGCTTGCTATCATTGCTGGATTCGGAAAGCATTTGTTGGAACTCGTCGATGATACCCCTGTAACCCCCGGTGAAACTCGTGCCGCATATGATGGTTATGAGGCATCAAAGGCTATTATCCAGGACTGCGAGGATGCACTCACCAACTGGGTCACCGCAAATGCTGCCGTCTCATCCAAGCTCTCTGTCCGTGCTCGTACTCTTTCTCAACGCCGCCGAGCTCAACGCGACAACAGTGAAGGTCACGACCTTTCCGGACAAGACCAGCCTCTGAACGATCGTGAATCAGGCCTCTGGGTTCCTGCGCATGCGCACAAGGGCGATGAGTATGATGATGATGATGAAGAGGAAGAAGAGGAGGTTGGCGCCCCTTCCATCCAAGACAGCGCTATCAACGGCGAAAGCCGAGGACGTCAGGAAACACTCGCCGCATAAATGTTGCCATTAATTGAAAAAGAAGAGATGAGAGGACTAAAAGAAAACATATCACCGGTCGTTTTAGGTGTTGGTCTGGATGGTCGGATCGGGTTTAGGTGACGGAGTCCTTGATGTTTTTTTGTTTTTTTTTCTTCTCGGAAGGGCGGTGGATATTCCCAGGACAACAAATGATCTTTTCCTTTTATGAAATTTACGTTCTTAGTTCTTTTTCCACGTTGAGTCCTTTTATTCGTGGTTTTATCATGCGAATGAAAGGCGAAGATGAGTTTAAGTGGTAATTGGTGGTAATTGGTAACAAGGGAGTAGGAATGGCATGTGGAAAACTATTGAATGAGGCTCGGCCTCGCTAATTCTCGGGAAGCAATGAGATGTCTTTTTTTGTACTTTTAGGAAAAGGATGCGGATTGATGGTGGGATTATGAGGGGTGTGAAATGGTAGATTGTGAAGGGTGGGTTGTGTTATTAGGTAGTGAAGAATGAAAAGTTCCCAGGGTGTTGTGTTTGAAGTTGGGGTGAAAGTTTTGATCTTTTTTTTTGAGGGGGTGAATGAGATAGATGGATTGTTGTGGATGCGGTTAGGGAGGTATTTTATTCATTATACTTTTCTAATTAATACTAACTCTTCCATATACCAACCATTAGGACCTTCTATCGCAAAACATTACTTCTCAACCTTTTTTCAGAACCGTGAACCCCACAAAGTTTTCAACCACATACAACCAGCCCTCACTCAATCTCAAAAGAAGGAAACACCTCCTGAACACTCAACTCCAAAATCAACTCCCCCATCCTTTCCGGATACGCACTATGCATCGCGGCCAACAACTCCTCGGCGCTCGTCGCCGTCGCCGCCTCTACATCCCATAACTCAATGAACCCCCTCGTCTTTTCCAAATGATCAACACCGTACCCATCCCAATCCAACTTGTGACTCGGCACCACGAACTTTGGATGAAGCGCCTCGATCTCGGAAATCGCGGATAGCCATTCGGCGCGTAGCAACGTGGTGTTCGTGTCGACGAAGTACTGGTAGCATTCTCCGTACACGGCATCGCCCGTGACGACTAGGTCCAGAGAGGGAACGTGGAGCACGGTGGTGTTCCAGGTATCTGTCTGGCCGACTTGGACGACGTTTAATTCGTTTCCATCAAGCCATAATTTGTCATCTTGCGCCACTGGCTGGATAACATCGATATCTTGCGGTGGAATCTGGCCTGGGAATCCATCGGCCCAAAACTCTGTAAATAAAGGCTCGACGAGCTGTTCGCGCATATGCGCAATGGTCTGCTTTGTCGCGACGGGGACAACGCCTGGGAAGCGCTCGAGGAGGATGGGGACACCGAAGAAATGATCCCCGTGGCCGTGGGTTAGGTAGATGTGTGTTAGGGTTTTGTTGGGGATGGTAAGGCTGATCCAGTCGGCGAGGAGATGCGACGCGTTGGTGGTTAGGGGGGCGTCGATGAGGATTGCGCTGGTGGGGCCGTGGAGGAGGGTGAATGCTGTGGGGGAGAAGGCGAGGGTGGGGTAGTGGGGGAGGGGGGATTGGAGGAGGACGTCCCAGGTGAGGGGGGATGGGTTGGGGGGTTGGGAGGGGGTGGGTGATGATGTTGTGAGGGCGAAAGGGAGGGCTAGGGCTAGGAGGATGTGGAAATACATCATCGGTGAGGCAAGATGTGGAAATGGTTGTTGCTGATATATATCGATAGAATTGCGGGACTTGCGGAGGCTTTTAAGTATATTGCCTCCACATGATACTTGTATATATGTAGATGATCATAGCAACGCCCTCATGCCCTTGTTTTGTAATCCACAACAGTTCACGATACCGCAATTGAAGCTTGAGGACTGTACCACGTCTCGCTTCTGCATGGTATGTAATCAACGTACTCACGAACCTGCATAAGTAGCGAATAGTCATCAGCTCTCCTTATTAAGCGAACCCAAAACGGAATATGGTCGTCAGGATTAACTTGCTTAAAGCCGATGGAGAGTAGGAAAATACGTTTTATTGTTAAGTGGGATGGTATGTGGTGCTTAGATATCTTGCAGTGTAGATTAAAAGTAGATAATTTGGTTTGGATGTGTTTGTGGTTATGATTAGTTGGTTATGAGTAATCTTCGGATTTTAGGTATACGTGTGCTAGCCGAGTTTCGTACGCCGGGAAAGGGGTTTATATTGCGAGATTCATTTCAACGAGAACTGTAGTATCGGTGTTAATACCCTTTAGATCTCAGTAAAATCTCGATATAAGAATGATCTCCGGAACGGGAGGAATCTATTATCTGTATAATCCTTCCTATTAATATCTCTATACTCGCTTCCTATACTCTTTTTCTACTTAAATTTATTTAATCTAATTTACGTATTAAACTACTTAATTGGATAGCAGAATATAAACCTTAATTCTAGAGTGAATATTATAGTGTGATATTTACTCGAGAATTGAGACGGTTCTTATATCAATGCGTCCTTTATTGAGAACTTTATTATATTCTTCGTTTTTTATTTGGTATATAGAGACTTGCGCGTTTTATGATATAGCATTCAATGCGCGGTTAGTCGCCATGTTGCAACTTGCAGGGCGAGTTTGATAATACTAGGGATGAATGGATTATCGTATAGGAAAGCAACGTTGCTGTCATTCAATGAGGGAAGGTCTTGGGGGTTTATCCTTTTGTTGAAATGTAAAAAATCCCCTTCTTACGAACTATAAATATAAGTAAAGGTTCTCTGCTATACGCGCTAATACTCTGACATATCATTACAATTAAAATATTCTTAAGTGATGTAGACGGATTTAATTTGTGTTCTATCTCGAAGTCACTATGAAATCAATCTACAGCAGCACCAATTGAAATTCTGCATTATTTAACGTTCTGTTATAACCTCGAATTTCTCGAAAAGAGATACGCTCGAATGAAATTTGAAATATGTCGTTGAAATATTTCGGGAGCCTAAATCGGTGCGAAAGTGAAAAGTGGTAAGTTAAATGCGGTGTTCACAGGAGTCAGTTCAAAAGCAGGGACGAGTTGGAGTTGTTTTTTTGAGATAAACGAAATGACATTGGCATATACTCCACTGATTACTTTCACACGGCCAAGGCCTGTATACTTGGTAAGAAAAGTTTGAATGTCGAAGTGGCTCAGGGGGGATACTGCAGCTGACGATCTCCGATCCAAACGCCGAAACCGCTCACGTGATGGGGGCTGTCTGACCAAGCAACGACGTCAAGCCTGATCATTGATCGATCAACCTCAGCTCTTGACCTTCGCGAGCGATAAAGGAGTCTTTTACGTATCTCATGATTCAAGCCGTACTTGAGCAAAATTTTGATTCATAATCGCCTATTTGTTTCACAGACCCTCCGGCCCCGAAAGAATAGCAAGCCCGACCGCCGCGCCCCCAACGTTCACGCGTTTGCTGCCTGAGTGGGAGTTCCTACCCCCTTTCCACACGTGCGGCTGCAAATATACACAATATGAGTTCCCTTCGAAGTAAAAGAGGATGTTACACCTGTAAATTGCGAAAGAAGAAATGCGACGAAGGCCATCCGATATGCTCAACATGTGAATCCCTGGCTATCACTTGCTATGGCTACGACTCCAAACCAGCATGGATGGACGGCGGAGATCAAGAGCGTGCCATGGCTTCAAATATCAAACAAATTGTCAAACATACCTCACGCCGCAAAGGTGCTGGCAAGCTTGGGACTTTGACAGCCAGATTCCGCAGGAACGAATCATTCCCCGGAGGTGTTCCCATTGCGCCTGCGCCCAAGGTCGGCATCAACTTTGCTAGCGAACCATCTCCTCCTGCCTCGATTCCAAGCTTACAGGAAGAGTCAAGATCAAGTGCACCTTCCATAAACTCGCAAGTTCGAAACGATTTTGGCAAACCGAATCCAAACTGGGAATCTAGCTCTGTGAGTGGACATATTCGAGTTGTTGAGACCTACTAATCTTTTCAAGGAGCAAGAGACTCCCGGCAACGATTCGTCTTTCGCTCCTATTTCGACCTTGAGCACGGCTTCTGGCGACGAAATGCTGCTCTTGATGCACTTCATTGATGTTGTGTTCTACCTACAATACCCGCTGTATCGATCATCGGTCCTCGATGGCGGTAGAGGCTGGCTTCTCTCTCTTCTTATGAAGACAAAGCCAATGTACCACGCAGCACTGGCTCTCAGTGCATACCATCGAAGCAATGTACTATTGCTATCTCAGCATGATCCAAGTCACTCTTCGAGACCAGTGGGAAAAGAACAGCACCTTGCGATATGCTTGACTGAATTCCAGAACGCAATTAGAGATATGGATCGGTGGGTAAAGCAAAGAAGTCCGGGGGATTGCAATGGATTTCTGGCCTGTGTAGTTCAACTCATATTTTTTGAGGTAAGCATCTATTCGCAAAATATGTCAATTCATGCCCCTAATTTACTATAGCTTTTTGCGGGCTCCGGAGATTCGTGGCAAATTCACCTGAGAGCAGCTACAGGCATGTTCTATGGAAGTTCAGATCGGATGCTCAATAAACATTCATCGGAGGAGTCGCAAGTTTGCACAACCTCTCAATTTAAAAATCCAACCTCTCAGGACATTGTTCAGTATAGCTTCTTTACTGGAGTAGTGATGTGGCTCGATATCATCTCCTGTGTTACAACAGGAGAATTACCTGCAGTTCTTGCTATCCAAGATATCGTCACCTCTTCCGATTCGCAAATTAACTTGGTGAACATCTTCGGTTGCGAGAATTGGGCTGCCTTTCAAGTATGTACTTTAAAACTTTTCGCTCCTGACTTCAAGTTGGATGTCGTAATTCTGAGCACATCTACTACCCAATCCTTCAGACTACCGTAATGCTGACTGAGTTTGAATTTTAGATTGGTCGGATCTCAGCTTTGCATGCAAAAAGGATGGAGGCCATTCAAAACAACGCGATATGTACCGAAGCATTAGGAATCGAAGCTGACAACATCCGCGAAGAACTCAATCGTGGCCTTACTGAAGCAAATTTCTCATGCCTTAGCGTCTCCCAAGATGCAGCAACATCACCATATTGCACAGCAGCAGCAGCGCCTCAGGTAGTCACGAGGATATTCGCTCTCGTAGGATGCCTCTATCTCCATCTCGTCGTGGTCGGCCACATCCAGGAAACGCCCTGCATCGGCCCAACAATTTCCGAGGCGATGCATATTCTGAAAGCTGCAACGACTAGAAACTTGCTGCCTGCACTTGTGTGTCCGTTATTCATAGTCGGCTGTGTTGCCGGGGAGGAAAATAGGGGGTTTTTCAGAGATGTATTCTCCTCGGTCCCGTTGCTTGATCCTCTGTTTGCTCATCGGGGCAAGATCCTGCCGCTTCTGGAACAAGTCTGGTTGTTGAGGGAACATAATCCTTCTCCTGGACCTGGCTGGGCTGATGTATTGCGATTGTCGAACTCCAACGTCCTTCTCATCTAAATGGGGGACGTACCAAAACCGCAGGGGTTTCGCTCAATATATTCGATTTTCTGTAACCATAATTATGTCACGAAAGCTTTACGACAAAGTAGAGGAGTCAAGGGAGATGGGTAAGTCCAGTCGTATTCTTTTAGAAATTGAAGAAAATTTGTTCAGATCGCGACTTACTGACTTTGAGATTTCCTTAGCTAAGGGAGAGAAATCGACACGATACGTATCCCAACCATATCGCTGGCTTTCTTTTGAAACACGTCGTCAATGGAAATACTGCATTGTCAAACCAAACGAGGCATAAACTTTCATTGTAACACTGCGTCGAGATTATCCCATGCTCCGGAAGGTGCTCAACAACCCAAGTTCAAACCAAGTATGCTCACCGGAAAGCCCAAAGATCCCAACCAGCTTGCTCGATTTCCCGTTTCTGGACCTTGATAGCAACCTCCCTCCCATCATCGGCGAGTCTCGATGTCGCTCCAGTTTTCGTTTACGGTCTTTTCATGGCCCGCCCCCGGAACACACCACTTGGCGTTTATCGCGTGTCTCTTGCGACCTACCTACTCATTTGTCGATGTCAACTTGTTTGCATTTTTGGTCGCGGTCGTTTTCTGCAACGTTGTATGATATTTCTTTTTTTTGGGATGTATTCTTGATTCAAGAGAAGCGAAAAGTAATGTTATGAAATTCTCCGCGTGGGAAGCCTATGTGCGTCTATGGCGCTTATCTGTCATGCTGACTGAGATTTCCCCCATCATACATGATCTTCACACGCGCACAACAACTATCTTTCACCTCGCTTCCCTTCAAAACCGCCACCCCTTTCCTTTCTTCACATATTTCTTGCCGAATTTTTCATTTTGTCGCCGGTTCTGGCGCGGCCGATCTGTTATCTAAGATGGGCCTCACCGCACCCCTGACTCGGGCCTGTGGACGTCCTGGGTACCGGTTATGGTGTCGGTATCACGAACTCCTTCCTTATTCAGAATATCCAACCAACTGTTTGAATGCTGGGAAAGGGCACGGTATCGTATACGAGTCGCACATTCAAGCTTTCTGTTAAAGCTTGGGTTGACGTTCATTGTCAAAAAAAATGTCAAGATCCGGGGCTCCCAAGACGCAACGTCTGTTCTTATGTGGGACAAATGGTGGGGTCATCCGAGAGTGGAGCGCAAAGTTGCCGCGGTGAACTTTGAGTGGATTCGAGCTTCCAATAATAAACGTGGTTTTGAAGCTTTCTCTCCCCTTTTAGATTCATTAGACTGAGATAAGAAAACGTTGGTAGCGAGATTGTCCAATGACCGAACCGAGGGCCGCAACAAACGGAGATGCCAATTGGTAGCACACACTTCTTATGAGGGGTCGCGAAGTTTGTTCCGAAGGAATAAACACACACCAACCGGTAATTTTGCTTTTTTCATGTGCATAACCACTCTACTGGTATTTATGCGGTTTAGATCGGCCCGCCGATGTCGATACTTTTGGCTACTTACGAGTTTGGAAGGTCTCCAGTGGATCCCAATTCGTGCACCCGGCCACATGGGCTCGTTCTTATCGCATTGAACTGTACTACCGAGTGGAGGGCTATGTGACCTTTATCGGATATAGAAGTAACGGGTGCACCACCCGACCCTTCTCTTCTCCAAGACCTCACTTTTTGCAGTCCGGCAAGACGTCTTGACTACCGCTACGATGGTATTTGGTCTCTCCAAAAGATCTGGGCATGCGGAGCCCAAGCTCACCACTGCAGGAGACTCAGGAGGTGCCTCGAGCTCCAGCGTTGATGCGTAAGAATTCCAATTCCAATCTGCAAACCCTATTCAAGTACTGACTTCAACAGACACCATACGGATGCTGCAACAGCTGAAGCCGAACTGCGGGCTTTCCAGGCCGGGCACAAGTGGGATCCTAACCTTCCTCAAGACGTCGTCCAGGCTGTGTCAGAGGCTCTTAAGATCGGGGATGAGGAGAAGAAAGTGGCCATTGAAACTCATCTTCTCGAGGAGAATTCTCCGTATCCTGAAGTTAGAGCAGCTGTGAAGAATTACGACGATGGAATGCCAGCAAACACTGTTCGGGTAAGGACGAAATCTTGTAGTTTGAATGGGTCGAATTCAAAGGCTAACTCGTTACCTAGGCTTGGGTCATTGGCTTAATATGGACGTGAGTGTTCTTCCGATTCGAATTCTGGTTTTCCTCCACGCGACAAGCATAACACTTGAATGAGAAATATGCCCCAGCGCCAGAAGCGCGAAATTTACCACCGAAACGTTTCTCGAAAGATAAACTAATACGGAATTTCGAATATATAGGACGATCGGAAGCGGAGTGAACATGCTCTTCTCCATGCGAAATCCATCTATTTCCCTGACCCCCGTCGTCACACGTAAGACCCAACACCGCTCTCTTCCCACACACTCAAGTCACTAACGTTACTCGATAGTTCTCCTCTCTTACCCATTCGGAGTTGCCTGGACTTACGGTTAGAACACCACACCAAGTGTGAAATTCCACCAACTGATGAACATCTAGTTATGCCCAAGCGAAAGTTCACAACCTTTGGCTACACGTGGACTCTCAATAACGGTCCCTTCAATCAGAAAGAACACACCTTGATCATTATCATGGCGAACGCTTCGTTTGGAGGAACATTCGCATATTCCACAGATGTTCTTCTTGCCCAGGAGGTGTATTATGGTCAGAAATTCGGCTGGGGGTTCCAGTTGTTGTTGACGTTCACTTGTCAGATGCTTGGCTTGGGACTGGCTGGGTATGTAACCTTGGAGTCCTGCTTGGAAATGGTTTTGCTGTTTTGAAGCTGTGCTAATGGTGTTGATAGACTTACGCGTAAGTGGCTTGTTGAGCCTGCGGCGATGATTTGGCCTAGTAACTTGATTACTACGACGTTGTTTGATACGTAAGTTACAATCTCTGCGATCCCTTTCTTTTCTAGACCTTGCAGACTTTTGGGTGCAGACCTTCGAAACGTTGTTGGTCATAAGGTCGTTGGTCATAGTCAGTTGATAGGTCGTGTCACCTGACTCGTCTCATTACTGGTCTGCACCACGAGGGGGTACCCATCACAAAAACAAAATTGCAAAGCACTCAACTGACCGATCTCTTGCGCAGTATCCACACAAGGCAAACCCCCGAAGCGTTGCAGCTCAGTGGCTGGAAAATTGGCCGTTACAAGTGGTTCCTGTACCTCATGTGTGCAATTTTCGTCTGGGAGTGGTTTCCACTCTGGATTGCTCCATTTCTTGCAACATTCACATTTATAACTTGGATTAAGCCAAATGATGTGGTACGTTAAATTCTTGTCTTCCTTCTGTGAGGAATAGTGCTTACTTTCAACCACTAGATTGTTAATCAGTTGTTTGGAGGAGTGTCGGGATTGTCCTTGGTACCCCTGACATTTGACTGGTCAACCATTACGGCATATATCTACTCTCCCCTCGTGTACCCCTTTCACGCTATTGCGAATACTATGGTTGGAGTCTTGTTTATCATCATCGTTGCTACTGGTATGTTCTTCACAACCTGCATTTTCCTTATATAGTCTATATTTTGGTATGCTGTACTAATCTGTAATAATGGCGAATAGGTATGCACTTTTCGGGATCATTGTAAGTATTTTCCTGGCAGCTATTCCTTTTAAGGAGAAACTAACTTATCCAAACAGCTACTCCGAGTTTCTTCCAATGTCAACTAGCGGCTCTTTCGACAACACCGGCTCCTCCTACAACGTATCAAAGATTCTGACCCCTGAGTTGACTCTGGATCCTGTGAAATACGCAGCCTACTCTCCACTACTCTTATCTACAACCTTTGCTCTCTGCTACGGGCTTTCATTTGCATCTATCATGGCTCTTATAGTCCATACCTACCTCTACTACGGAGAGGAAATCTGGCACAAGTACAAGGCGAGTCGTGAGGAAGGAGCAGATATCCATATGCGCTTGATGATGAAATATAAGGAGGTTCCTTGGTACTGGTAAGTGCTTCTGGCCTCCATATGGCTGGTTCCAGCAATTCGAAGACCCGAGAAAATTGTCCTTGAAGCCGTGCTGATGCAAAGTTGAGGTATGGCGTAAGTTTCGTCATCATGCTAGCTTTGGGTTTGGGGACGAGTCTCGGTTGGGATACGCATCTCACATGGTGGGCTTTTCTCGTCGCGATTTTCATTGGCGCATTCTTCTATATTCCTATTGGAATCGTTCAAGCTACAACAAATGTGCAGGTAAGTTCTATCCACCCAAATACCTTTTGAAATAGATGCTGACCCATTTTTACAGCTGGGATTGAATGTCGTAAGTTTTTCAGTCCTTTTCTCGCCTTGAACCTCAGTGCTAACCACAGTGACAAGATTACCGAGTTCATTATTGGTTACATGCAGCCGTAAGTTTCGACAATTTTTACTTCTATGAATAAATGCTAACGTACTATACAGGGGCCGACCTCTCGCAATGATGATGTTTAAGATGTACGGATACATGACTTGCTACCAGGGTCTTTACTTCACACAAGATTTGAAGCTGGCGCACTACATGAAAGTTCCACAACGAACAACCTACTGGGCAATGTAAGGCCCCCACCATCAGCTCCCCAAATTTTGCCAGAAGAGCATCACTAACACCAACCCTTTGTCTTCCAGGCTCGTCGCCGTCCTTTGGTCCTGTGTAGTCCAAATCTCCGTCATGAACTGGGCCCTCGGCAACATCAACGATGTCTGCACCCACGATCAACCCAACAAATACACCTGCCCCAACGCAACCGTCTTCTTCACGGCCTCAATAATCTGGGGTGTTATCGGTCCCAACAGAATTTTCGGACCTGGCGGCGTCTATCACCCAATGTTATATTTCTTCCTCATCGGTGCTATCCTCCCCATCATTTTCTGGCTCGGAGCTCGAAGATGGCCTAACAGTCTTTTGAGATACGTCTCTGTGCCTATTATCTTTGGGGGAACTGGAATGATTCCACCGGCTACGGTTATGATTTACGCGTCGTGGGGATTCGTGGGGACGATGTTTAATAAGGTGATTAAGGGACGTCATCCGGGTTGGTGGACGGAGTATAATTAGTAAGTTTCCCCTCTTTCCATGGAAATATACGCCATACTAATACCACACCCCCAGTATCACATCCGCAGCACTGGACAGCGGCACCATCATCTGCGTCCTCGTCATATTCTTCGCTCTCCAGCTCCCCGACATCGTTTCTTCACCACAGTGGTGGGGCGGTTTCGATGGAGGGTTTATGAATAATGCGGATTGGAATGCTACACCCCAGAAGGTTCTTACAAATGGAACTTTTGGTCCCGCTACTTGGGCTTGAGGGATGATTTGATGATGGGCTTGGCTTCTTTTTAGGTATGCGAGAAGTTCGGGAGAAAAATGAAGTTATGTAATGTGTTTATGTGCTCCTGGGTTTTGGTCTATGGATCTACTTGGGATGACAGATTGAAGTGTTTGGGTTTTTGAAGTAAGAAATCAATCTACTCTGTTTTCGATCCCCTCATTCTCTAAGCTGGTCTTATTTCACGAAAGCCTTTCGCCGCTTTATTAAACATTCGTATTCTCTGTTGTTATATAGTAGCTATCCAAACACCTCCGTCCAACCAACATTTACGGTCCCTGTAGGATCATACAAAAACGCATACCACGAGATAAAAAGCACAGTATTAATAACAGTTAGTTCTAGTCCCAAGAGAGGATACTTGCCGATTAGCCTCAAACCAGGGACAGGATTGCATTCCTTCTTATTTTTGTCCAGTCCTACATCACCAGGCCTATGGTCGATGAGGAGGATCCTTGCTAGGACTGGTCGCCGGATGCAAATTCCAATAAAACACCTTTCCGACCAGTCAAACGCAATTGTAACAAAATGCATAGCAACCATCGAATACAAGATGTCGAAAGTAGACTTGCGAGGGAATAGGTTAAACACTACGTATTGGGCGGAATTTGCCATGAATGCCAAGTAGCATATTCGTGATATCCAGTATCGAAAACGATGATATTTTCGCAGCCCACACACATTCAGCAGACAAACAAGCCTTATCACAGCCGTAACGAAAAGGGTTAAAGAATTGATGCTCATAACGACAGTTTTAACAATTGCTGCTGCTCGTGTGTCTAAGAAGTCGCAAGGAATAACACCTTGCAAGCTACTCCGCGCAGCTTTCAAAAGTCTGTCAAAGGTCCAGAAGTAGAGAGAGACTTGAGCGATACAACTGGAGATCATGAGAAAAACGTTTGTGAAGTCCGAGCATTTTCTTAATCTTGATACTTTGGTGCGGAGATGGCGATGGTGGGGATCATACCATTCCATTGATACGAGGCCTAGAACACGGCGTACTGATGCCGTATATCCTTCCCTGTTGAGTAATGATTTGGAATCTTTGTTTGATTGGGCCGAACGAGAGGGATTTGGCATGGCGATAACTGAGTTTGGAGGATTGGAAAGCGACGTTTCAGCGACGCTTGTGGCTGTGTTGGTTGAAGAGGAGACAGAGGGTATTGTTTGTAAAGGTTGGGTGTCTAATGGTCGAGTGCGTGAGCCTGTCGATGGAGTTGTTGCTGAGGAAGTTGCATTGGACGCGGCGGCCGTCGAACTTGCATCTGTCTGGGTTGAGGTCGAAATTAAGGTGGTCGGGGACTCAGCGACTGCCGAGTTTGGATCTCTGTGAGGTGAGGAGGTCAACATTGGCATTGTCGAAGGAGCCGAATTTCTACGAGCAACTGGCAGCGTGTCTAGACTGAAAGGGGATATCCTCGGAAGAATCGTGGTTGCGGGGCTCGTAGTGGCGATTACTCCAGACTGCTGCTGCTGAGCTTCTGCAGCAGTAGAAATATCGATTCCATCGTCAAGCACCGCTACTTCCCCATCCCAGCCTTTTCCAAGCACACTTATAATTTCCCCCACTATGAAGCTGGCGACAAACATCAGTCCCCACGTTTTCGTCCATGGAATCCCCTCAAATGAAGCTAATTTTATGCCAGCGGGCAATACGCCGATAGTGAAGAATAACCAACGTGGAAATATCGGGATAGCGTTAACGTTTCCCTCCTCGACTGCTTTGTCACGTCTATGGTACATGGTCAAAAGTGCAGCTTTTCTAGGCGAGAGCCCGATGAAAACCATACTGCCGAGGAAATGAATGACCATGGAGATTGCGTCGGCACAGCATAGTATAGGGGAGCTGCAGAACCATATGCGATTGCGGGAGATTGCATTACCGAAGAGACGGCCTGTTGGTTGCGCCATGGAGTTTATGGCGAGCGTTATGAGTATCCATACCAAGACATTCCAACCAACTGTAGAAGGTGGCGATGAGGATGGTGTTGGTGTTTGCATGGGAGAGGAACCTTGGAAAACAGTCAGTGAGATGAAGAACTTTCAGACATATGTTTAAGAGTTGAAGAATGATAGAAGCTCACTTTGATTCCACGCCATCTTTTCAAAATTAGCCCCTATCGAGCTCGAATCCGCGACTCTTCAATGCTCCCAGGATGATGTCGCCAACAAAAAATACCTCACCTGGTCGTGAGGACTGAAGAATGGCTTCAAATGGAGAGATGGTTAAGAGAAATTTAAAACTCATCAACAAAAGACATGTTTTGCACGAAAATTCTGATATATGAAAGTCGTGTAGCGATGTTTGTAAGAGTGGAGATATTTACCCATTTTGAGTTGTTCGGTGAAGACCTGTTCGAGGCTCATCGACTCCGCCTCGCAAGAGCCGTCATTGTGCAGCGCCAGTTGACTGGGGCTGTGTGCTGGTGGTGTGAAGATGCACCTCACGTCACAATGGTTAGTCATCCTTCCCATCCTACCACAGACACAGCAAGAATAAAAAGCGTCAAAATTGAAAAGGCGCAAGTGATGGGTATGGTACTTCCTTGGAATCCATTCTAATTCAATATCAAACTCACCATCACATCGACTCCCCCCGAGATCAAAAGTACAAAGGTACTGAGGGGTTGGGGAGTTGGGGAGTTGGATAATAAGCGAGCTAGAGGAATATTTTGATCCTGGTAGTTCAGTTTGAGGATAATCGAATAGAGTGTACTAAGTACTTGGACTTAAGTCCTCTAGGAATAGCGAGGAAGCCGCCGGTGTAATATTGAATTACTTTAATCATCTTCCACGCATTCCAGATGTAAAACAGAAAGGTTTTTAGAAAACATGTATTAAAAGTAGTGATGGATAACGATGTTGGCTGTGTACTGGACTCGCAGCTCTCAAGATTTTCGAATTTCGCTTGAAGAAAGTTCACATCGTGTCGTTTTTGTGCGTATGACCCAAATGATTCCACATTCCACAAGGTTTAAGTGATATAATTGCGTGAAGGGTGGAAGATTGCCAAATTCAATCTAAAAGTCTCCCAATGTGTCTTTCTGAACTGGCAGAAAATGACTTGGGCATCAACACAAATGGGGGTTTACCAAGTGAATGTTACTCGATATGAAATAGATAATTTCATAAGAGTAAGAATAAAGTGAATAGAAGACGATCTGCAACGAAATCTCAGCACTTGGGAAGATGGAAGAGTGAATTATGTTCGATGTGCAACAAAATTCGAGGGCGAGAAGGAGGATAGGGGGCGAAGAGAAAATGTTTGGAAGGGATGCCGAGAATCGGAAAGAAGACGGGGTGTGAATAAAAGTCAATTTGCAACAAAAATCAGGACCTGGATGGGGTCAAAGTTGTGGAGAGTCGAGACTCACATTACAATATTCGATTCTCTCGGAACTCCGACCAAGAACCATTATCTTATGCAAAGTCTGATCTCGACCCGAACTTTCGTTGTTTCGACAGTAGGCGGGAATTTTGTGTCATGAAGGCGCTAAGTAAGGAGCTGGTCGGAGAATACAAGCGACAATAATAGGAGAATACAAAGGACAATAACCTGGAAACTAGGCGAATCATTACCAACTCGAGTATAACATGCGAAAAACCGCCAATTGGAACAGTGCATTCAGCTCTAAGCAATTTTGGTTCCACGGAGGATGAAAAATGTCAACGAATGCATGCTGGAAAGCAGTGTTGTTGCGCGTAGCACAAACGCAATGCATGGCCCTGCATGAGACAGATAGCACATCATATCACATCCCATCATGACGGTCCAGGTGCTCTTGATTTACAATTTTATTGGTTCAGTGAAGAATCTATTGGGGGATCATCCGGACTTAGAAAGGTCTGGTTTTCATGAGTCAAGCACTCACCTTGTAAAATATGCGAAGTACACCATCAGTTCCACAGCGTCAAATGAAATCTTAACATACATGCAAGCAACAATTTTCGAGCGTCGGCATTCCAAATATGTCGCTTTTTGCCAAGTTTTTGGCGTTTTTAGGAAGGTTTCGTTTTGATATTTTTGGTTCGATATAGGAAGTATTTGATCGAAGTGAAGGACGTATCTTCCCTTGGAAGACGAGCAAAGAATTTTTTATTTGGAAAAATGAAATTAATTCTTCTGGTAAAAGAGCCTACAGTAGGCAAAGGGGAATTGTAATACTGACAGGGAAGTTTTGCGAGAATAGTCGGTCTTCTTGACTGCCCCTATCACAACTCGCTTACCCTGTGCTCAAGTGGGCGCTTATTATGTAAGCAATTCCAACGCCATCACCTGGTGCCATTATTTCCAGTCTCGAGGTGGCATCCTATCAACACAACCCACCTTCAACTCTTCACAAGTCCCTCGCAACATCCCGCATGCCATCCCATTACCTACAATTCGCGAATCGATAGATCGATTTTTGTCGAGTACAGGCTCCTGTCTGACTGCAAGCGCCGCGACCGGTTTCAACAAACATGTACCTACCTAGGTACCCTGAGCGCTCGGCAGCACGAGCGTCGAGAATGGAACGGCATTAGAGAACGGCATCAGGGGGACGGAGATCAAGATCACAAAAGCCATGATATGGAGGGGCCGAGAAGTCAATCGATCCGGAAGACGAACCTTTATGGGCCTGTGGCTGGAAACCTTGGGAAACACAAACGATCCGGGCTACGCGCTTTTGACAGGCACCACGCGAATTGAACGCCGTTCGGCTGCTGGAGGACGAAAACGACATAGGAATTCGTTATACACACCTGCCAATATCCTCAAGTGTCATTACAACAAGCGGCGCCTACCGTATATCGGACCTGCCGTCTTCGCGTGAAAAGGGCGTATATTGCCCGGAGGAGAAGTGTTACGAAGCACATACTTTCGGAAATCAGAATACCGGCTGATGGGTTACAATACCTTGCTAGGTAGGCTAAGGTGTGACGATGCGATACGAAAACACATTTATTCCCAGGGCAGTGGTAACTGCAACTTGGATTGTACACACCCCCACGCCTGTGAAGTGGGGAGTGGGAAATGGGAAATGGGCGTATGGCTCGAACCCTAGCTGGGTATCTGCTTGACGCGTCTATCTGCTTTGCAATTGCTACCGCTCCCTGGGTTTTGTATATATATATATATATTCTGCTGCCGCTATGAGAATAACGCTGAAGTGTTGGCGCATCTCTGGCCTTTTGTTTTGAAGGTGGCCGGCTCTTCTTTCCCATTATGATTCATGCAGGGGGATATTCCGATGAAATCTGAAATTCTGTCTGGAAATGTCTAAGATGGGAGTACTTTTTGTGTACCGAATACCTCTCTGTGTTCTACTTTACAGTTTGTATGCGGTTCCCCGGTGCCACGACGGCTTGACTTGTATGTACGCCATTATCATGTGTGGCAGTTGTCGCCGGAGCAGTTGACATTGGATGAACCTGGAAACATTGCGCAAGAGACTCTATCTATTTGTTGGGACATGCAGTGAAATGCACATCCACTACTCAGGTGGAGTGGCTCCTTGGTGCTCCTTGTGGCTCCTATGTATGACCTCATCAGATATTTGCCTTTTGAAAGACTAAGCAACGAAAACTGATACTGATTTACCAGTTTCTTGTCGACTAATATAGGCCACGGGGACATGAGGTAGGCCTACAGGAGGAGCGTTTCCGTCTATTTTGGTATTCGTTTTTCTTGGACCTCGGCACAGAGAAGAGGAGTACTTGCCAAGGTAAGTATAAACAAAGCAAAGCCGCCGGATCGGGACATAGCTCGCAAGCCACAATCCCAAGATCTTCTTGATCCCAGCTCCCGGCAGATCCTCTCCGCCCTGAACCAATAAACTTTGGCTCCCGCTCATGCATTGGCCTCGGTATACATACGTGTCTCGGGTCGCTCTAGATACCCACGAGGTTCCATCCCTAGCTACTTCAACCTTGCTTTATCTTTTACTTGTCCAAAGCTTCCAATATCCATTTACGGATGCACAACGTCCTGCGTTTCCAATTTTTGGCATAACTGTCTCCATTTAAACTTCCTACTTCCTCCAACAAGAACCGATTCTTGGGCTCGCTAGATATTCACCGGTACAATCATTTCGACTGCTCAATTACCGCTGAGATGGCGAAGACTAATTTCGATGTTATTATCATCGGTGCTGGCCTTTCGGGTGTCAACGCTGCATACAGACTCCAAACGGAGCTGCCCGACTACAGCTATACGATACTTGAGTCTCGAAATGCAATAGGAGGAACATGGGATCTTTTCCGATATCCAGGCATTCGCTCCGACTCAGATTTACATACCTTTGGATTTCCGTGGCGTCCTTGGAAGCACTCCAAAACCATTGCAGATGGCAGCTCGATTCGAGACTACATCCGTAAGTCGGCCGAACACTATGGTATAGACCAGAAAATCCAATATCACCACAAAGTCCTCGCTACGGACTGGTCCTCGGAAGAGCAATTATGGACTTTATCAGTAGATTCCAATGAGGGCAAAAAACCCCAGGAGAAAAAAACCTTCAAAGCCCGCTTTGTTATTTTCTCAACTGGCTATTACGATTACTCCACGCCTCTAGAAACCAACATCCCCAAACTTTCCTCCTTCAAAGGCCAAACAATTCACCCCCAATTCTGGCCTTCAGATCTCGATTACACAAACAAAAAAATCGTCATCATCGGTTCTGGCGCTACCGCGGTAACGCTGCTCCCCGTCCTCGCTGAAAAAGCAGCATCAGTCACCATGCTCCAACGCTCGCCATCATACATCGTGGCTCTCCCGGCCGTCGACCCAAGCAGTAAATTCATGGCGAAATACCTACCCTCCTGGCTCTCAGCCCGCCTCATCCGCCTGAAATTCCTCGTCCTTCCGTTCCTCTTCTTCCTCTTCTGCCGCACGTATCCTACCACAGCGAAGAAGATCGTGAAGCGAGGAACGGCTCGTGCCTTACCTGAAGGCGTCCCCATCGACCCGCATTTCAATCCCTCGTATAGTCCTTGGGAACAACGGCTATGCGTTTGTCCGGATGGGGATTTTTTCAAGGCCTTGGGGAAGGGGAATGCGAAGGTGGTAACGGATAGGATCCAGCGCGTTACGGAGACGGGTATCTTGACGGAGGGTGGAGAGAAGCTGGAGGCAGATATTATTATTACGGCGACGGGATTGAAGTTGTTGCTCGCGGGTGGCGCGGAAGTAAGGGTCAACGGCGAGAAGATCGCGTTGAATGAGAAATTCCTTTGGAAAAACACGATGGTGCAAGATGTTCCCAACGCCGCGGTCCTCATTGGGTATACCAACGCGTCATGGACTTTGGGTTCTGACACTGCGGCAATTCTCATCTGTCGTATCCTCAAGAATCTTCGTTCTCATGGCTTTACGTCTGCGACGCCTTCTCTTGCTATTGCCACATCAGGTGATGATGTGGACGAGAAGACTCAACTTCTGGGTCATGAGACGGTTGATCCACAGTGGCAGGGCATGAAGGAGGTTCAGCTTTTGAATCTGAGTAGTACTTATGTTGAGAAAGCGAAGGGCATCCTGCCCAAAGCGGGAGATCGGGGTCCGTGGATGCCTCGAACAAATTATTTTCGAGATGGTTGGGGAGCTGTTTATGGGAATGTGGAGAAGGGTTTAAGGTTCGAGGGATTGCCTGCGAAGGAGGTGGAAGCGTGAAGGGAGACGAAGCCGGGAATTGTGTGCTGCATGTACGGGGGTATGTGTTTGGGGGCAGAAAAGATGCAGGATGAGAATGTGGTGACACTGAGATGGGTTTAGCGAGGGAGAACGAGTACGTTAGATGGGGTTTGTTTCGTAATATAGGTATGATTTATGATTGATTGATTCATTGGTGACATTTTGTTAGTGACAGTTTTTCGATTTAGTTTGTGGCTTGGTTTTAGAGATAGATGGGGTTACGAGACAGGCAGGTTCATTCACTTCATATCTTATCAACCCGACTTTGCCAAAGATCTTACAATCAGGACTAGCTAGCTACGATTCACTATACCAATCAAGTCTAAAACATTAGACGGTATGTTTACAATCCGGTTACCAATCTTATCAATCTGATCTGCGCAGGGAACGGCACTGAGCGTGCCGTGGGTGGGTACTGTACGTGAGCTTGTTCTGATTAAGCTTCATATAGTGGGTTCTAGTACACAACAGTGGAGATAGACGAGGCCTGGATTTTTTTTCGGATATTGGAAAGTGGGAATAGCATCAATTGGCATGTTTCGTTGAGTTTATGTGGGGTGATAAAGTCGGTGTAACTGGCTATTTCGTGGTGTTTTGGAGAGCAACATGGCATTGGCATGTGCGAGTGGTAAATATTTTGATGAATAGTGAAGTTACGTATACATCTTCATTCTTTCCCGCTAGTTTCATGTCTCTAATCTTCAAATTGTCTCGTAGGTTTCCTCATGGTTGGTTTGGCAACTCTGCGAAGGGTAGTCTGGAACTTTTCGCTTGCACTACTTTCCGACCTCTTCCGCTGTCCCCATTGTTTTGCAATTTGAAGATCTACTACTCATATTGCGGCTGCTCAATCGGGAAAATGAAGTCTTTTCTCGGGTCCGCTTGGGATTTATTGAGTGTGCTGTAGAGGTTTTATTGTGGAGGTTATCTTAGATCTCCTGCTCTATAAATGGTCGCCCCACCCACGACAAAAAATTCATCTGCCACGCATAATCCTGATGGCAAAATCCTGATGCTTGCCAGGTATTCCGAATGATGGGACGTAATGGAAAATAGCGATAGAAACGATCTAACGAGAAAAAAAATCTATACTGAGGATACTTGCCATTAAGTATTTAACGACTCGACTTTCGCTATTCATGATCTTCACTTCTCAACAATTATCTGACACTTGGCCAGCTCTCCAATCTTTTGATTTGGCTTTGTGTGTCTCATCGTTTTCAAAATGTTCGGCTCTACTACCCTCGTCACTTTACTTTCTGCAGCTACAGTTGTTTCAGCATTGCCCTCCGTCAACCGGGCCAAGAGAGACAATAGTGCCACTTTCTTCAATGGAACGTGTAATGCAGATAATGTAGAGATTCGAAAAGAATGGAGGAATCTAAATGACTCTGAAAAGGCCGATTTCATCAACGCCGAGTACGTATAAATTCTTTCAAATTTGGGAACGTCCATATTTTCTCTTTATCTTCTCAGGTACCTACGATTAGAAAGGTTACTGTATTAACTTTCGAGTGTACAGACTTTGCTTAATGAGCCTTTCCAGCGTCACAGGACTCCCAGGTGTCACTGACGCTTACAGCGATTTGCAAGCTATCCACCAACAAGGTACAAATACCAGCCAGGGTGATATCCTTCACGGCGTCGGTCAATTTTTGCCATGGCATCGTTATTTCGTAGCTGCGCACCATACCGCCCTCAAGGAACGCTGCAACTACACCGGCACCTTTCCATGGTTCGTACTAGCAGACTTTGCTGAACTGAACGACATAGCAAACTAACTGGCTTTCTAGGTGGGATGAGCTAATGGATGCCAACTCTGGAAATCCACATCAGTCAAACATGTGGGATGGCGAAACGGGATTCGGCGGCAATGGAAGCTCAACCGATCTTTGTGTCACTGACGGACCATTTGTCAACCGTACACAATACCTTGGTCCCTTTGAAACACTTAGTCCTGAGGGCTACTGCTTTAAGAGACAGTGGAACTCTACCATCATGGCCATCAATTCCACTTCCGCCATCGTTGACTACTGCAATGCGCAGACAACTTATGAGGATTACTGGATGTGCGCTTTCAATGGTCCCCATGTCGCCGGTCACGTTGGTGTTGGGGGGGTAAGTGGATTGATGGGAGATATTGATAACTCCCCTGGAGACCCAACTTTCTTTGTAAGTCATACAATTCCAAAAGCAGAGTCAGTTCGTGCACTTTTGATGTTGTGATACTTATGAGTTCTAGCTTCATCACGCTTATGTTGATCGTATGTGGTGGCAATGGCAGCAAAACGACACTACTGGAGGACGACTTACCGAAATCGCGGGTCATACCACTCAATACATCTCCCCGCCAGCCACTGAATGGGTCAATACCACTCTTGACTACGTTCTCTACACTTATGGCGTGGTCCCGAATAGTTAATGGAATAAATGATCCTTTTCTTTTTAATAGATTTCATACTTAACAAGGAATACGTCTCGTAAGGAATGATGGTCGTATAGATGAGTTTAGAATTTGGTTCTTCAGAAGTGAAAGAACACTAGAAATCGATTGAGGCTTTCCTTCTTAAGAGAAATCGATGGATAGTGCGGCAACTTAGTGATACCTACCTATAGAGTTGATTGGTTGTTAAAAAGTAATAGCATATGGATCACATAGCTGGATTCTAGAATACCACCGATGCTAGCAGCACCCGGTCGGGCTTTAAGAGAAAATTTGGGAATAAAGAACTCAAATACTTCTTATTCCAACACTTTTCACGGGTAGACAAGAGAAAAGAAAAACCTTCCATCTCTATAACGCAAAAGGCTTGGCTTTCGTCGAAATAAAAGGCGATCTTCCCCTTTTCTGAATCCCCGAGACACCTCACCAGAATACAACTTCAATAGACTCCGCCTTAGGAGTAATACTACATCCAAAATCTATCTCTGCCAAACTTGCTAACAGGAAACCATAACAGATTTACAGATAAGATATATGTAACTAGGTACCTAAGTAGGTTTCCAAAAGAAGTCCACTTATAGAAAGAACGGGAATTTTATGAACCCATTTCAAATGAGGAAAAGAGGAAGAAAATTTGGTAGCAAGTTTAAGAGTCGTAGAAAAGTTTGAGTAGGAGATACAATCAAGTCTCAAAGAATTCAAAAATTATACCGACAGTGGAAGTTCCAAGGTTTGGAGACCTACTGTAACTCCCAGCACTTGGTATTTATAATAACTTTCCACATCCTAATTTATTTTCATCCGAACAAATCAAGGCAACTTCAAAATGCTGGCGTTCGACGAAGCCGCATAGCTAAATATAGTCTCTCCTCGGCAGACTAAAAGGGAGAAAATTCTAAAAAAGAAACCCTTTTTCCATACTTGGCACTCAAACCTGCGTCATTCAACCTTCCATCAAACCTCCCAATCGAATCGGAGCAGTTGGCTAAAAGCAAAAGGCTAAATTTTAATTTATATAGGAAAACCAAGCGAATGGTAATTTATTGCAAGGAACTTGAAGGATTTCTCCACTTCGGGATAGGGGAGCGAATCAGCGAAACTGGCAAGGAGAGTAGGTACGGTACGTAGGTAGAGCGGAGAGAAGTCGAATCTAAAGACTTGGACAACTAAAGACTAAAAGAAGGGAAATAAAGGTGGTGAATTTGAGGTTGGGTGTGGAGATATGAAAACCTTGCGAAATTTTGGGTTATGTCGGTAGATGGAAAACGTGGGGTTTGAAGGAAAGAAGAGGCGGGGAAATCGAAGGCATTTCGTGTATTTCTTGTTTTGTCGATGGCTTTTGGATTTCTTCTAGGATGAATGAGTCAGTCACGGAAAATTGGCTGTAATATGGGGAGAGGTTTTTGGATTGTGGGGAATGGGGTGACGCGCAAAAGTGGACAGTGAATTCTTTGGGGTATGGGGAAAGATAGGGGTGAGCCTTGTCTGCAACGCGGGGTTAAGATTTGAATAGCTGGAGAAAGCCGAGCACGCTTATACGTGCTTGTTTTGGAGCTTGTTTTCTTAATTATCATTTGCGCTGAAATCGAGTTCCAAGAAGATGGACAGATGTGTAAGCGAGTGACCGAATGTCACATCTCGCTTACCCTGTTGAAAAATCTCGCGCTACGGGAGTCGGGATTCTTTGGGCCGAGCCGAACGCGTTTGGCAACCGACGACAGCACCATGGCGAGCACCACTCGCCCGGTATCAACACGCAGGCTCTACCCATTTCTGATACACGATATATTGCGCTTACTACCCCAATGGAGACGCGAAGATAGGGGGCTGAAGTGAGCAGTTCTGGGGGCCTCAGGCCTAAGGCGGCTCAACATCGTATGCGAGCCGTAGACGATCGGTTGACTCAATTTGGGGAGACCATGGCGGGGCGGAACATTCTTCTCGTTTGAGAAACCCATGAGATTACGAGAAAGACTCAGAGCGATTGCGACTGTACAGTAAGTGTATTTCTGCGCCCTTTTAAACTGGTACTGATTCGCGACGTAGGAATATCCTCTCACAAGCAACTCTATCATGGTGACACTGCATGCCCCCCAACGTCCCTGGAAAAAAACCCGTACATACATACCCGCCTCGTTAGCATGGAGATATGATTAACTTGGGCCGTCCTCAGATCATACTCCCTGCCAACAGAGCTCCGGTATACCTCAGTTTGAACTTTTTGGAAGAGAGATTGATGGCACTTTTGGGGCCTAAATTGCAGAAGTCCTGGAATGTCTTAATATATCCGAGTGGATAGGGATCACATACTCAGTCTTCTCTTTTGAACCAGATGCATTGTCGTTTCCAATTCAAGCGTTTGTACTTTACGTTGATTACTCTTCGCTCGCCAGTCGTTCTTTTGACTTTGGGAAACTTGATTTGGGCAATGTTGGGCCGATATATTGCGAAATGCATTTCGGTGGCTAATCTTTGACTGCGCGATTTTGCTCTGTGGCCAGCTTGAGATTTCCTTTCGTACTTCTCTTCTTGACAGAGAAAATGCAAATATCTCATACTCGGCCCTTTCGAAGGGAATTTATATTGAGATGAAGATTGCCCAGCCAGCACTGTGGTGCGGTAGAGCGGTCCGAATAAAAGACCGGCAAGCGCAGTCCATGTACAAATGGCGAGCTTCTGGCGGATGAGCGGTGGGCTGAGCGGCGAAGTAAGCAAGCCCTTTATCAATCTATTCCCTATCTCTCGTTAAACAGTTGGGGATCGTCGCCTCAGCGTTGCGGCAGCATGCGTTACTCGATATATGCTTCTCGTTAACCATATTAAGGACAACTCCGGTCCAACTGCATGCTGCTAGTCTAATGCAGTAATAATACGACACTGGAGTCTGGTGGATTTTTTGAAAGCATGTCGTCTGTATGGCCCACCTTTCCGCGATGATTATGTTTCCCGACAATTCCTCGACCCACTCTCGCCACCCCTTTCGTACATCGAAATCAGCTGGTCTGTTTGGGTACGATGGCAGGCTTCTAACCCGAAATCGCGACACTATTCTACGGTTCATGCTGACAGACGTGTCACACGGATTCACTGGGCCGGTCCCCTGTCGTTAAGAGAGCAAACATGGGACGGGGAGCCCACAAGTTGACTCGAATGGAGTCTGACGACAACCCTTTGGACCGTTTCGTTCTTATCATCATGAGTGTGAGGACCTTAAAGGTAGTTTCGGTACTTCAGCCGCGTTGCCATGTGGGAAACGAGCTTTCGTCCCCGTTCTGAGCATGTTCGTGAAAATTGACCCGGCCATGTTTCAATCAAGCAACAAAGTGAACGGAATAGGTACACGAAGCACTGTATACGCGATTGCGAAGCCTGTCGAACGGGCCGTTCCAAGAAAACATTATGCATGTTTATCCGATGCTAGCCCCTCCCTGATTCGCGGGGATAGCATCAGGCTGAATTGAAAGGTCTCATCTCGTCAACTGAAGTGGTTAGTACCAGATCGTTGATGTGGAGACCTCAAGTCCGCCTATTAGAATTTTGAATTCGAATGTCGCGCGCCATGGGCCGTGTTCTGGGCGCATCACACCCCAGGAAACCCCCATGGGGTTGCTGCAAGGGAGCCTGGGGATGTTGGGGAAGGGCTGGGATGTCGCACCGAGTAGCCCCCCATAAAATTGATTTCATTGGAAAAAACAACCCAGACTCGCGGCTCCTTACAGTGAGCAGATCTTCGGAGCAGTGCAGCAGCGGTTAAATGGACAACGGGATGGAGGGGTGAGATGCTTAGTTTTCACTACCTGGATGAGGGTACTGATACTTAGAACCCAGGACATATAAGTCTATGCAGTCGTCATATTTTTCTTTTTCTTTGGACTCTTCATCGAGGTTCTGTCCTGTGTTCTGGGTCATTAGTTCAAGGTTGTAGAAACTGTCGCCGACATGCCGTTTTACACAGCTTCGAAAGGTACGTCTCCCATAATAGCTAAAGCTTTCCTCTCATAGGATTTTTACCTGTTCTAAACCCCAATTCCAACACCCCGTCCAAAAGACTTGGTGTGTCAAGCTGACTCTGAGATTTGAATTTAGATACCTTTGAGGTTGGAGGACGGCAGTTTCCTCGCATAACTTGGTACAAAGAGCCAGGATTGCGAGGGCTGTATATTGCTCTTATGTTCGCTGTCCTCACCTCAGCTACGAATGGATACGATGGCTCTATGATGAATGGTCTTCAGGCTTTAACCCAGTGGAAAGAATGTGAGAGATTTTGATTTTCATCAGAAACGTCCAGGACGCCTAGCACATGATCTGCCCCCTCTGCCTTTTTGTGTGTTTCTCGTCTCTCAACTTGGAATATCTGAAGCAATCGATACTAACTTTCATTTCGTTATGAATATGAACTAATTTACTGACTGTAATCAGCCTTCAACTACCCTGGTTCCGCAACTCGAGGTCTACTAAACGCAATCATGTCCGTCGGATCGATCGTAGCTCTGCCAATTGTTCCATACATCGCAGATATCCTGGGTCGACGAGCAGGTATCATCATTGGATGTATCATCATGTGTATCGGTGTTGTTCTCCAATCAGTTGGCGCAAATATCAACATGTTCATCGGAGCAAGATTTCTCATCGGATTTGGAGTCGCCATTGCACACGGATCTGCACCACTGCTCATCGCAGAACTCACGCACCCTCAACACCGTGCCATCTTTACTACCATCTATAACAGTACCTGGTACTTTGGCAGTATTGTAGCCGCTTGGCTTACCTATGGCACTTTCACAATTAACTCACATTGGTCGTGGAGAATTCCGTCGATGGTCCAGGCGCTGCCTTCAGTTATCCAATTGATTGCTATCTGGTAAACCAATCTTCCAATCTCATGCATTCTCAAATACTCACCAAAAATAGGATGGTCCCCGAATCTCCACGTTATCTCATCGCGCAAGGAAAGAGCGAAAAGGCCCTCCAAATCCTCGCCAAAGCCCACGCCCGCGGAAACACCGAAGACGAACTCGTGCAGATTGAATACCAAGAAATCCACGACACCATAGCACTTGAAAAAGAATTCGACAAGGGAGGATACAAAGCGTGGTTCCAGCTCTTCCAGACCAAGGGGAACCGTCGCCGTCTTATCATTCTCGTCTCGCTGGGCTTCTTCTCGCAGTGGTCTGGCAATGGGCTCGTCTCGTACTACATGAGCGATGTTTTAAAAGGGGCCGGTGTTTCAAACGGGAAAAGCCAATTGGAGATTAACGGTGTTTTGAACATTATTAATTTTGTGACGGCGGTTACGATGTGTTTCTTTATCGACAAATTGGGGAGAAGACCGCTTTTCCTGTTCTCGACTGGAGGGATGCTCGTCTCCTTCTGCTCTTGGACTATTGCTTCGGCACGGTATAACATTACCAAGGATCGACCTGCCAGTATTGCCGAGATCTTCTTCATCTTCTTGTACTATGTCTTCTATAACTGTGCGTGGTCTGGTCTCCTCGTTGGTTATGGCGTGGAAATTCTCCCGTACAAGATTCGCGCAAAGGTACGCTCAATCTACTCCCCCTTTCCCCCTAATGCGAAGTCCAAACCACACATCTTTAACACCATTCTTTCCACAGGGTATGACAATCCTCTTCCTCGCCGTCGACGCAGCGCTCTTCTTCAACTCCTACGTCAACCCCATCGCCCTCGACAAGCTGGGCTGGAAATACTACATCGTCTACGACGTCTGGCTCGCCTTTGAGTTACTCGTCGTTTTCTTCTTCTACATTGAAACGCGAAACACGCCCTTGGAAGAAATCGTCAAGTACTTTGATGGTGAAGAGGCCATTCTTGGAGGTACACTTGCGACTGAGAAAGCGAGAACGCTGCTGGTGGAGAATGGGTTGGTGGGGGATGGGGTGGGTGCGAAGAGTAATGCGGTGCATGTGGAGAGGGAGGTTAGTTCGAGTCCGGAGAGGGATTTTGGGGTTACTGAACTGCCGGAGAAGTTGTAGGGTGGGTGTGTTTGGAATGCCTTTTATGTTGAGATGCGTGTTAGTATAGAATGGGGTTGGAGGGATCGCTGAAGGGTCATAATCTGTTAGAGACTTTGCTGGTAGATTCCCGATGTGTGGAGGACTTATACGTAGGTCTAGAAATGGAACACTGGAATCTCAATCTTAGCATGCTACGGCTCTCGCCCGAAATTTGTTCCAGCGTATCTTGGACTGCAAGTCGCTTGTGAGAATGAGTCTTTGTCCTTGCACAGAAAGGTTATCGAGTACTGTAATCTCAAAAATCGGGTTAGTGCTTTGAGTCTCTCATTACTATCATCATGTTCTTTACCCAGCTGCTTTCTTGCCTAACGTAGGATGTAGAAAGGTACAAGTTTTCTCTTTGCAAAATCTGAGAACTGGAACTCGCTAGCAGAAGTTGCCGATTCTCTTTCTACTGTAACGGATTAGGAAGGTTGGTGCTGTATGGAAAAAATCTCCACGGATGGAATAAGAAAAAAACGCAGCTGCCTTTTATTGATTCACTTGACAACAGCCCCGAAAAGCGATATTCTCGTTAGTAATTCACATTCTGACTTGAGGAAGATGTTTGGTAATATAGAGTTTACACTGCACTTTCACTCGTAATAGCAAGGTTGTTGGAGGTTGTATTGCATATCGCACCTAATTCACTTCCCACTAACACAACGGCCCCTCTCATTCAGCATCACTCGTAATTCACACTCTAACCTGTACCCATAGCCATCCACCACCTAATAGCATGTTTCATTGCATATCGCACTGAATTCACCTACCATAGCAGCCCCTCAAAATAACAATCTCATTACACTTTACTCCTCATTCACATTCCGACCTGTACCTACTGTATAATCATCCAACAAAAATTCGCACCCTACTCCTAATAGCATAACTATTACAAGTTTCATAAAATTCACTTCTCACCCCCCTACCCCTTAACGCAGCAATCTCATTTAGTATTACTTGTAATTCACACTCGCACCTAGATACCCATTACCACCCAACACACAATTCACACCCTACTCCCATCCCAATCCACACCCTCCTCCCATCCCAATACCATAACTATTAAAAATTTCATTGCATACCGCACCTAATTCACCTCCCCTAGCAGCCCCTCAAAGCAACTCATTACATATTACTCTTAATTCAAACTTCTGCGTATTACCACCCAACACACAATCCAGCCCGCACATCGTTCTTGGATTCACATTAAGACTAGGATTAGCTTGTGTGCGAGGTTCAAGTTTCTATTAGTAGGGATTGCAGCGATTCGCCAAAAACAGTTCTCCATTCCAACACCACACATCAAAACACCATCCCATCACAACCCCCCTTTCTTATACATACACCATATAATCATCAGCATACACACCCCCAACAGCTCAGCCACCGCTCAACACAAATTTATACCTCCAACTCCTACCGTACATCCTAGTTTCCGAACATCGTAATTCCTTTCTGTAGTGCCGTCAAAACATCAGAATTAACACCATAAAGAGGATTTTAAAAAGGAGAAGAGTGAAAGAGCTAGACACGAATAGATGGCAACCTCTTTTCCGACCCCCAAAGTTGGTTACGCAGCTGAGACGTAATTGAATCGGCACCCCAATTAAACCCATCCATATGCGCTCTCCTCCCCTATAAGTTTTGAGGAATCTCAGACTCAGGTGAAAATTCGCCACTTGGCCTCCAAATATTGCGGGCCTTATGCAGTTACCACCAGTCCGCTCAGCTAAAACTTCGCATCATAGGAGAATCGAAAGTTGTTAGAAGAAAAGAAATTGGGCGAGTTCGAATATTTCTAGGAGGTGAAAAATGGCAATCGATGCTTTACCCAGAAGGGAGGTAATTCTACTCTATCAATACAACCTCCCCAACGCCAAAAGACCCTGAATTACCTCGCCGACTGATCCGGGGCGCATTTGAAAAATCCCCAAGCGGCGCCTTTCCATCTATACAAAGCCACCGCGGCTCCTAAAATTACAGGACTAGAGAACAAACCAACCAAGCCAACGACAATCAGTCTCCCTTGTCTCTCGCTCTTTCGAATCACCTCACTGTACCGCTCATTCCCAAAGCTGACTCTAGAGTACTTGGTCTGCCAGCCTAAGCTAGGAACATATTTACTCAGTGATTCCTCGAGGCGCTTTCGCATGGTGTAGAATCTAGAGACGACCGAGGCGCGCATCTCGACGTAGTTTTCCAGTGCGAGGTCGTTAATCACGTGGGCGTCTGGTTTTCGATATTCCGAATATTGGTCCAGGGCTTCAGCTCGGGAGATGTTTTTGTCGAAGAAGGAGAATAGGATCCGGATGTCCTCTAGACCGGCGTTCATTCCTTGGCCATAAAAGGGGACCATGGCGTGGGCTGCGTCGCCTACGATGACAACTGAATCGGAGAAGTGGTGAGGTTGGCATTTGATGTTGATTAGTGGGAGATGCGGGTTATCGTTGAAGGAGGCAATGAGGTCGGCGGGTGTGATGAGGGTTGTTACTCCGGGGAAATTGTCGTCGAAGAATTGAGGGACTAGACTGGGGTCTGCTTCCAAGGTGTTGAAGTTTGAGGAGGGCATGAAAAGTGTGCACGTGAAGGAGCCATCCTAAGTAATTGTCAGCAAAGAACATTTTTGGGAAGCTGACCGCTTACGAAACTTGGGATCGCAATGAACATGAAATCCTTTCCGGGCCAGATATGTAAGTGGTTTGGAGAAATCCAAAATCTAGACTTTAAATCTCCTCCAGCAGGTGCCTCCTTGGCCGGTAACGCAAACTCACACCAGAGTGTGTCGATGTACTCTTGTTGGTAATCCATCCGCGAATATTTCATCATGTGGTAGCGTGCAGCAGAATGAGCCCCATCCGCTCCAATCATAAGGTCGAAATCGATTTCGATTTCTCGGTTCCGGCCGGTATTGGGAACTACAGTACTACCGATGACTTCGAACCAGGCTTTATGTCGTTTGAAATCGGCACCAGTCAACTTGTGGTTGAAGATGACTTTCACATTTGGAATTTTTTCAAGTTCGTCGAGGAGGGCCTTGTTCATACCTCCACGATCGACAGCGTGTATTGCCTGAGATTTAATTAGTATGATGAAATTAAGTGAGGGTGAATGATCATACTCGTCCGTGGATATCATAGTCTTGCGAGTATTCATAGAGCTCCCCTGTTGAGGATTTTCCATGGATCATTCGCCCAAACATTGGAATGGTCTCGCTGAATATTGTGTCTAGTAAGGCAGGACGACCACATTGTCTCATGGCATTAATGCCGCGTTCCGAGAGGGCTAAGTTAATCGACTTGGTGAAATTTAGAGGAATGGTTTCTGGATCCCGGAGGTCTGTTTGGTATGAGTTAGCTTTGTCTTAAGAAGGTAGCGTACCTAGGCATGTACGGATTAAGCGGCGTTTGTAAAGGAAAATATGAGTGCAATGGAAGAGAGGAAAGAAATACACCATATGAGATAAAAATAAGTCAAAGTACTGCGAAAGATGTTTTGAGTGGCGCTCTCGTAAGCCGAAACCCCTCATTGTCGCAAAGTCTTGAAAATTGGCTTTGAGAGCCTGGATAGACTGTTCATCGAAATACGAGCCAAGCAACTGTTTGATGAATTGCTTTCCTCTTTCCTCTGCAATTTTCTCGACATATAGGAATGCAAATTCCTTGATCGGAGATGCTGAGGTTTGAAAAGGGATATATATCCAAAAGGATTATGCAAATGTTGGGAAGAGCAATTGGCTTTGAAGCCCAAGCCGACGCGCATGCGACTTACCACTTCTCAGTTCATAGATCTCTACATCGTGGCCGCGTTGTGCAGCATACAATGCAGCAAGTGTTCCAACTGGACCGGCACCGATGACAACCGTCTTTTGCCTCTTCTTTTCCTGTGCCATATCGACGTGAAAATGTAACAAAAAAATTTGTAATGGAAAAGAGAAAAAGGTCCTCGTCAAAGCAATCGATGACTACTTGATTGCTCCTACCCGCGTCTAGCCCGCCTCCGGCTCCCCCGGTCCGAGGCGCATCCCGTACAGCTGAAGAAGAGTCGAGTACTTACACTGAGTATGAAGATGGGAACATATTCACCACTTTCTCAAATTTATTATCGAGAATCGATGAATTCGAGAACTTTCGGAATATTGGAAATTTTGATGTGAAAAAAGGGAGAGACGGAAATATGTTAATCCTTCCCCATACCATTCACTTGAGCGGGGCGAGTCCATGCGCCCTTTCCTTGCTGCCCCTCGTCAAAAAACGAAAGGTGCGACAAAGGGAAGAAAGAGAAGAACATTCCACTTCCAACATAACAATTTACATGCCGGAAAACTTACTTACATTGAATACCTTATTCTACGCATTGTTAAGTCACATCTCTGTCCCCCATCATGGCTTTGGACACGGCTGCGAAGCGGAAATGTATGGGCGACGATTGCGACAAAGATGCGGGCTCTCTGCAATGCCCAACCTGCCTCAAACTGGGTATGAAGGACAGCTACTTTTGCGCGCAAGACTGCTTCAAGAGGAACTGGGTATGCCTACTTCGCCCACCAGGAAAAACTATGCAGAAATTCAGCTTGCTAACAGCTTCAAGGCTACTCACAAAGCGGTACACAAGACGCAGGGCAACTTCCTGAGCAGCATTCTAACTCCAAAGGTGGTGTCTGAACCTGATCCAGTTACTGGTCACTTCAACCCATTCCCTACTTTCCCATACACCGGCGAATTACGACCGGTATACCCTTTGTCTGCGAAACGAGAGGTCCCTAAGTCAGTCAAGCGTCCGGATTACTGGCAAACAGGCGACTCGAAAGCCGAAAACACCTTTGCTGCGAGGAACAAGATTGAGATTTTGAATAAGGAACAGCAAGAAGGCATGAGAAAAGTCTGCCGACTAGCTAGAGAGGTGCTGGATATTGCCGCAAGAGCTGCTGTGCCGGGCGTTACAACGGACTATATTGACGAGGTTGTACACAAGGCGTGTATGGAAAGAGATGTGAGACAAGCTGCGCTACCTTGTGTCGCTAATACTAATCTTCTCAGTCCTATCCATCGCCGTTGAATTACTACAATTTCCCGAAATCAGTTTGTACCTCGCCCAACGAAGTTATCTGCCACGGCATTCCGGATCAACGAGTACTGGTCGACGGAGATATTCTCAACATTGACGTAACTTTGTATCACGGCGGTTTCCATGGCGATCTCAACGAAACATACTACATTGGAGACAAGGCAAAGGCGGATCCAGACTCTGTGCGAGTCGTCGAAGCTGCAAGAGAATCTTTGAATGAAGCTATTAAGCTTGTAAAGCCAGGCTCGCTATTCAGAGAGTATGGAAATACCATTGAGAAATATGCAAAATCCAAGAAGTGTAGTGTCATCAGAACCTACTGCGGTCACGGTATCAACAGCCTCTTCCATTGCCTGCCGAATATTCCTCATTATGCCAAGAACAAGGCAGTTGGAGCTTGCAAGGAGGGAATGTGCTTTACCATTGAGCCTATGATTGCTTTAGGAACATGGAGGGATAAGACATGGCCAGATGACTGGACCAGTGTAACCCAGGATGGAAAGAGGACGGCACAATTTGGTGAGTACTTGATGTGTTTGAGTAAATCTTCATACCAAATTGCTAATATCCGACAGAACATACGCTGCTAGTGACAGCTGACGGCGTTGAGATTCTGACTGCGAGACTCGCAGATTCTCCAGGTGGACCAGTTCCAATGCCAGTAGCGGCAATTGAGGGAACAAATGGCGAGAAGAATGGCGATGCATGATACCCTTGAATTCAGCGTTTTATAGCATAAAAATTCCTGGTGAGTCGGTAACGGGCGTAAAAATAATCAACAAAGATTCTCTAAGTGAGGTCCCAAAACGGATACCTATGTATCAATGCTGGCTAGTTGTAGAGCTTCGTGCTTTACATGACCTAGTTGACGGGAGAGCGCTCACGGGATTTCCTTCTGATAACTGGGTCTTTCAGCAGATGTGGAGGCAAGAGTCTAGTTGGCACCTAGGTTCAACCATCTTCAAAGGTGCTCCTCCTATAAGAGTGGCTGACTTAAATCATATCTCTTCAAACCACTTACACATAAAAAAGTAGAAAGCTCTAGCTCTCTTCGTGACTTTTGGCATAGAGCTTTCCGAAGCTGGCACTGGCCCATCAGCAAGAACAAAACTAGCAATGACCAAAAGGCAGCTGTTAAGATAACTGCACCTGTACGGAGTATATACTTAGCCTTTGGGGTTTCTCTCTTGGATTCACCCTTGTTGAAGAAATAGTGAAGAAATGCTGTCACTGCACTGTCTGCCTCTTGTAAGCGAATCCACAGCCCAGCCATCTCAACGTCAACAACGTCAATGGCTTATCGCCGAGTCTCCGACGACCCCAGAGCTTTGCCCACTGCCAACGAAAAAACGTCCGGGCGCAGAGCAGGAGCTCCACAGCAAGCCAGCCTCATCAATATTTCATCATTCCGCCTGCGCAGAGACCTCACAACGACCTCCGCGCCCATAACTCCCACAACTCTGCCAAATCCAAGATCAGTGATTGAAACTTCATCGCAACTATCCCATCACCACCCACAATTCCACCAGCCTTTGCCCTCTGCAGCCATTTGGTTAAGCTGCGGATATCGTCCCATCAGGCAGAGATATCCCCATCTGCATCTGCAGACCCTGACAACCGAGCAAGCAAGCTTCACGAAGCTTCGCCCACCTACCAATCGCCGAGTACCCAAGACCCTCGCACCGGAACACATCACCACATTCTACGATCGGGTTAGAAGAAGAAATAGACAGTCTCGGTCGAAGTCGATAGCGCGCCATCCCGCAGATACCCAAACAACACAGTCGCAATCATGATGTCCGGCGAGGCATGGCTGTACCTGTTGGCGGTACTGATCAACGCTGTCAACTTGTTCTTACAGGTTTTCTTTACTATCATGTATAGCGATTTGGAATGGTGAGTAGCTACCCCTCAATCCTCGCACCCCTCCTCCTTTCCTCCTCATTCTGCCTTTCTTGGTGAGGGTAAGCTCCAAAAGCCCCGGCCTCGCTGCGCTTGAACACATGCTCCCAAAGACACGAGCGCAGCGAGCCTGGGGGTTTGGGGGGAACCCCATAAAGATAAAGATTGGAGGCTTCTGTCTTGTAGCATCGCTCCCACTTTCGACCTAGGGGCCAGTTGGCATAAACTTTCTTGCAAACCTGAGAGCCTGGCTTGTGAACAAGAGCTAATCGTGGTATTCTCACAGTGACTACATCAACCCCATCGACCTCTGCAATCGTCTCAATACATACATCATTCCCGAAGCGGCAGTACATGGCTTTTTGACCTTTCTATTCCTTATCAACGGGTACTGGATTGCGCTTCTGCTCAATCTGCCACTTCTCGCGTTCAACATTAAGAAGTATGTTGCCCACAATATCAGCATGGCTTCCCTCTTTTTGGAGGGACCTGCATACAAAAACCTCAGAGGGCAGTTTAGCTAATGCCAAATTCAGGATTGTCGATAACGCACATCTTCTCGATGCCACGGAGATCTTCAGGAAACTCAATGTTCACAAAAAGGTAGGACGAACTCCACCAGGGATATTTGATGTCTTACCTGCATGTACTAATGATGGATCTAGGAATCATTCATCAAACTCGGGTTCCATCTTGTCATGTTCTTCTTCTATCTTTACAGCATGATCGGTATGTGTCTATGAGCCTCTCCCAAACTACCATACTCTATTACGAAGGCTCTATTTGCTGTGCTATAAAGTACTATTGGATTATGCGTGCTAACTTTTTTTAGTTGCTCTTATCCGCGATGAGTCGCACTGACTTGGTTCCTCTATCAAAAGCCAATATAATATTGAAGAGGCATGAAGACAAATGCTGCAAGGAGAAGGATGGAGCTGGAAAAAGAGATGCTATAGGTGATGCTGTAAGAAGTGGGCGGCGGTCGGGGCTAGGTGGTGTATAGCGATGGCATACGATGGCAGGATAATTACGTGTGAGGATCTGCAACGATTAGATGACGATGATGGGCTTCGGCGTAGTTCCTTGGTGTGCTTTTATGGCGTGGGGCATTCTATATGAGGGGCTTCTCATTCGAAGTCGAACAGTGGATAGATACCTGATTATGCTCATAACGGCATACTTCCAATCTGGATTTTTTTCGAACGACTGTTTTGATTCACCTGGGACATGACAGCACTGCATCAAAAGCTGGGATGATAGCAAATGAATTGGTTCGAAGTGAATGTGGTCGAAACTCTGACACGTGATAAATTGCCGGGTTTGCCCTTAGGGGCGCATAGTGGCTCTGAGTGACGGTCCCTTATTGGTCGAGAAATGGTCGGCGTACGGTTCCGGGGTTTCGACGGTCCGAAGTCGTCCTATGTCCGAGATCCGTCGGTTGACGGTCCGATTCGCTAACGGTTGGGCTTAGTAACCGACATAAAATCTGTGTTAATTGATATATATAACCATTTAAGGCCCTTTAACCATTAATAAAATCGATGGTTCTAGCCCGAATCAACCATATTTAAACCGTTTTTAAACGGTTAAAATAAATATATATTATATAATAAATAAAAAATAAAAAAAATAAAATTTTATTTTTTATTTTTATTTTTTATTTTAATATTTAATTATTTAAAGAATTTTTAAATTTTATTTTTATTTTTATTTTTAAAAAAAGAATCTAATACTATTAATTATCTAACCATTACGCTACGTCTATTAAGAACAAGATTGGGGCTGGTATTAGGGATGATATGCAGGCTCGGACGTCGGTGCCGACGTAGGCCCGTCTCCGCGCCCGACCCCGCGTCCACCGTAAACACTCCGATTCGTCAGTTCGAGGGCCACCGTCAACTTTTCAGGACCGTCGATTAACCATTTGATTAATCGAACGGTTCTACGGGCTCTACAGTCATCCGTTTATCACAGTAGGACTCTTTAACTATCCCTGCACAGTCTACATACCATTATCCTTCCAGTTCGGTCGAGTTATCGTCGCTGAAATTCATGACCATCGGCGTACGGTCGCAGGGATCCTGCATTCTCCTCTAAGGGCGGGCCAAGCTCCCAAGGTTGCGTAGCTCAAGGCTGACGCTAAAACATTTATTGACCTCGAAATCTTGCGACAACATACAACTTCAATTCCACGCGCCCGGCCATACCTCCTCCTTGGCCTTGCATCTTACCTTCCCGCAAATCAACTACTTCCCATAAATTGTCATCATGGCAGATTTCGGTGATTACCCGCCAAATATGGCGCCTCAAAACGCGGTTGCAGTGAGAAACGCAGCAGGTCCCGATCACGCTGTTGTCCCATACACAGCGCAAGACCTCTCGCGACCTTCGCAAGGACCCGCGAATCCTTTCAAAGACGAGAAAGCTTCATTAAAACGAAAGAACGTTCTTACGGGATATGCAGAAGAGACGTACATTAGCGAACACACATTCAGAAGCCAGCACCGAGCAGTAGAGAGAGGTCCAGATAGGGAATACAGAGGGGGTCTGGCTGAGAAGGAAGAAGCTGCGAGGATACGCGCAAAGAGACAGAGAAAGGGCGATGCGACAGTGGCGGAGGGCGACAATGCGTACGTGGGGCCTTGGGCCAAGTACAAAGCTGAGGAATACGAAGAAGTAGGGGAGGACGAGGAGTTGGCAAGTGACGAAGAGTATGAGGAGGTTGAAGAAGAGGTTATTGAGAGCGGGACCCTAATACCGGCTTTACCACAAGCCGTCGCAAAGAGGAAAGAGGCGGAGGAGATGGGCGATGAGACGAGTGTGTTCGAAGGTTCAGAGCAGTACGATTATCAGGGTCGGACATATATGCATGTTCCACAGGATCTGGATATCGATTTAAAGAAAGAAGTTGGGAGCATCAAGAATTTCGTGCCGAAGAAGTTGGTTCATACTTGGAAGAGCCATACAAAACCAATTGCTGGATTACGATTCTTCCCTGGATCCGGACATTTACTTCTGTCTGGGAGTGCCGATTCGATGGTCAAAATTTGGGACGTATATCATTCGAGAGAGTTATTACGGACATATTCAGGACATTCCAAAGCATTATCAGATGTCACTTTCAACTCATCCGGTTCCCAATTTCTCACAGCTTCTTATGATCGAATGATGAAACTCTGGGATACCGAAACCGGCCAATGTGTAAACCGCTTCACCACTGGAAAAACACCCCACGTTCTAAAGTTCAACCCATCAGTCGAGCATTCGAACGAATTCCTCGCTGGTATGTCGGACAAGAAAATCGTGCAATTCGATATTCGAACAAGAGAGATGGTGCAGGAATACGATCACCATCTGGCAGCTATCAACACGATTACTTTTGTTGATGAAAATCGCCGCTTCATGACGACTTCTGATGATAAGTCTCTGCACGCATGGGACTACAATATCCCCGTCCCCATCAAACATATCGCCGAACCACACATGTACCCAATGACACGCGCCTCGGCTCATCCATCTGGGAAATACGTCGCGTATCAGAGTTCTGATAACAACATCTTCGTCTATGGTGCGACGGATCGGTTTAGACAGAATAGGAAGAAAGTTTTCAAGGGGCATAATAATGCGGGCTACGCAATTGATGTTAGCTGCAGTCCGGATGGACAGTTTGTGGCTAGTGGGGATACGGGGGGGTATGTGTGTTTTTGGGACTGGAAGACGTGTAAGATGTGGCATAAGATGCAGGCGAGTGATGGCGCGGTTACGTGCGTGGAGTGGCATCCGCAGGAGAGTAGTAAGGTTGTTACGGCGGGGTTGGATGGGCTTATTAAGTATTGGGATTGAGCGAGGGGAGGGAAGGGGATGATACCATGGTGTATGTTTAGGAGATAAGAATATTGAATAGGAATAGAAGTAATCAACGTCTACGGTTTCGGTGTTGGAAATCCGTAGACCTGGTTCCTTTTCTACGAGGATTCACAACTTTCCAAAGTCTCACTAATCACCAGCATCAGTTAATCAGTCTGTCTCCTTTTCAGTTCTCTACCAACACAACCCTACTCCACCATCCAACATCCTACCCACTAAAACGACCCTCTCTATGATTCTTCGCCATTTCCCTTCTAAAACTCTGTCTCCATTCCCTCCTAGCCAACTCAATATTCCACCCCTTAACAAAAGCCTCTTTCTCCCTCCTCGGCTCCACCCAACTCAGATACCTATCATACCGTCCACCGTTACTCACACACCACTGCAACCACACTTTATCTACATCAATAACCTCCTCCTCTTCCTCCACTGCCCTCTGATTCTTACTATTTTCAATCGCGATTTGAAACATCGTTTCTTCGTAAGCGGCACGTTCCTTTTTCGAAAGCTCAAGAGCGCCACTGATGTCTTTAGAGGAGCTACTTCTCTTGAAAGAGAATCTCGATTTCAGACTTCGTTTCTTGGAGTTTTGAGTTCGGATATTGGCTTCTTCGATAATACGATCCAGCTTTTCTTCGCTCGAAGATCTTTTTTCCTGTTTCATGGCTTCCCATTCGCCATTCTTCTCTATATACCTAATCTTCCAATCCCCATACCTTATCCGATCCTCATCGTCGTCAGGTTTTACCACGTATGGTATAAATTGCTCTTCCCCAAAACACTTCGCTCGTTGATAGTTGTAGAAATCGAAGGTATACATTTTGTGGTTGGCAAGCCCGGCCAAAAGTGTTGACCACCAGGGAGCGTCTGAGCTGGAGAAAGGAAGGTAGTGGTGGAGAACTCGATCGCTTGCTAGGTAATGCCGTATTGTTTCGGGACGTGTAGAGTAGGGAACTAGAGACTTTTTGTGTTTTCGGGAAGCGAGCCCTTTGATACCTTTATATACAATTTTTACATCGCGAACGGCTGCTCTTTGTGGTGAGCAGCGATAGCAGACTTCGTCAGGCCCGTGGTAACGGGACAGGCTCATGGCTTCAGCAAAGAAATCCACGATCGGGTTCGGTTGCGCAAGTCTGGTCGCAGAATGCGTTTTATATTTGACCTTAAAAGTAAAATTTGGGGAAGGAGATGGAGTTTAAATTTGGGGCTTGTGTTGGTTTGGGAGCTGAATATTTTCAAGGGTTCTTTCCCCTCTTAAATACTACGATGATAGACACAATTATTCATCGTCGCTCTTGTTCTAGAATCTCGTAACTTCGTGGTCTTTATTCAAATCGCGAGCAAGGCACCTTGATGGATAGTGCTATGAATTGTGTCTACTGACTCTATTCACTTTATGGGTATGCATTCACTTATGATCCTTCTCGTACAAACAACATCTTGACGTCTGTTATTCATTGGGGTGCAAGTGGATTATGGGGATGGAATTGTATTAATTTGGTTATAAGCCCATTATCTCCCAGTTTAAATCCTGCTATATAAGAACTATCAGTGAGAACAAATATCGGAATAAGAGACCTAATAGACGATAAAAGCACCTCTCCCGTTTTAGCTCCAATTCACTATAATAATCTAGCATAATGAGCCGTAAACTAAGGGAAAACTGCTGGGCTTATATACCAATTAATACGGGATCCGATGAGTTGTCAAAGATTGAGGTGAGGATTTTGGAGTCGCGCTAGCAGAAAAGTGAGGTCGAATATGAGGGACATGCTAACATGTGGTTTAGAAAAAGGAGGCACAGGGATGTGGGGAAGTGTACAGTATCAGAAATTAAGCGAGAAGAATTAATACTAGATGTGTAGTCGGGACTGGGTAGTTGCAGTGGGCAGATGTCAAGTTGTTATCAATAAAGCCCAAGGAAGCTCGAGGCGAGTAGCCGAGATTAATAGGGGTTCGTCAATCACTACCAGGATGAGGGCTACAATCAAGACCCAATTTGAGGGATATTACTAACACTTACTTATCAATGCTCCATTTACGGGCGGCTCAAAATCCAGAAGTAAGCTTAATCTTGAGAAACTCGGTACTGTGTTAATCACACCCCCAATTAAACTTCATGCTCAGCACCTCCAACGTTAACGAAAGAACTTGCCGTTTCTTTGTGCCGATGGATCTGGATACCTACTGAGACACATTAGCTTTTAACACTTTCGTATATTCCAATCATTTGCCAATTGTTCATGTTGCGAATATTCTCCGTTCAGGAATACGTCAAGTCTCTCTTCGTTACTAGATTCAGCCTCATAGTAATACGGCACTTTAGAGGTACTGTACATGTACCACATCAATAAAAATCCATAAACTCTCAGATCAATACTTTGTTTAGTTGAGTATCCATGCGAGCTTCCACCAAAAGGTATCTCATCTATTGCCCCATCCCGGCACTTGAACTCCAACGCCCTGTCCCTTTTTGAAGACCCTGTATACAAGTGCAGTTCCCTCCCCTCAAAATTTTCAAGAGGAAATGCAAGTAATCTTACAACATCCCTCACCAAGCTCAATATTCTTTCCCAAACCAAAAACACACACAAATACTACATTGGTATCCCGCACCTCGAACAAAAATCCTAATACAACCCAATAACAATATCACCACGAATCCTCGCCGTCAAATGCACCTCTGCCTCGAGATCTAACTTGATACCGATGAGCACACCTGCGTTCTTGAGTTGGCCTTTGTCGTCGACGGGGCCTTTGATGAGGTTGCCTGTGAGAGAAATGTTAGTTAAAGGCCTTTTGACATGTGGCATGTGAGAATGGGAGGGGGGACTTACCGACTACACTGTTTGGGGGGCCTGATAGGCCGGGCATGGGGAGGGTGGTGCCGCCGTGGGTTGCGGATTTGGAACCGCCGTAGACGTTGGTCATGCTGGCTCTGTTTGGGTAGTGTTAGTTAAGGGGTTTGGGAGAGGGGGTTGGAGATGAGTGAGAGAAGGTTCAGCACGAAAGGCTAGACTCGCAAAGATGGATTGGTAGTGGGTGATGGAACTGGCCGTCCTTGGGACGTGTCGAGAGTTCGGAGCTAGTCTTGGGGGAAAACAGAAGACTTACGGATTTTGAGCGCCAAGCGCCGCTGCACCAGCCGTAGCTTGGCCAGAAGGCGAGGGTCCAGATGGAGATGACATCGTATTAACGGGTGAGTTTGTATTAATAGTGATTCGTCTTTTAAGAATTGGACCTCTCGGTGGCGAACCAATAGAATTTCGTTTCGATTGTGAAGAGTCGAAACCAGACGACCTCCTCGAAAGCACAGGCGAAGGAGCAGGAGAAGAGGTTCTTGAAGAATTTGGTGAAGACCCGGAATTACTATTTGCTTCGTTGATGAGTTCGAGTTGTTCGGCGAGTTTTGATTGCCAGCTATTAGATGATGAGAGTCGTGGAGCGCCTGTCTCCTTTGGGATGCCCGTCGCCATTCCTCAAAACGGCGACTCGACAACTTTAAGAGTTCTTTCGACATTGGCCTTATCTCTTGAATCGGTACTTCTCATATTCTAGAGCCAGTTTCATCTGGAAAGACGTGACACTTTGCTGCGACATAGCGGACCCCAGTTTGCTCTGTCTGGCATCATTTGAGTACCGTACGACTCAAAGATAAGCTCATGAAAACCCTCGATACCCACGACTATGAGAATCCTCATGCCGCCAGCATGATACACACAGACCTATCGGTCGACGCGCCAGTGCTCGCTTGTCTTCGGGAATATGGCGTGGGTCGGTAGATTTATACGCACAGACTGCCGCAATGGCGGCGGGTAAGAAAAGTATCTATCGGGTTCTTGCATGGAAAAGGGATAGACTTGGACCCCACATTGCGGAAAAGCCATGCCTTCTGTCGCGTGGTCCTGCTGCAAGACCGTTTGATCCACTTACAACGAAGACGACCTCGACTGAGAATCGTATGATTAAGCATATGACACAGTGGTAACTCTGTCAAGAATCAAAACTGCAGTAGTTTTATTTGGAAACCTATCAAGTTTCCAAATTTTAGACGACGCTAATCGGAATGCGAAAACGATGGATTTTTGGGGGTTTTGCTATCGGATGGTTTTTTCCATCTTCTGTTTGATGGCCTTGCGAATTTTATTTTCTTCAACAATTTCTGAATTCAGGGTCTAAACCACAAGAAAAAAGTGCTTCTCAGCAGCATTTGAAAAAGGAAAAACGACGGAACCTAGCCACTTGACTTTGACTGCGGATTCGAAAAGAGCTCATTGAATGCTCCCACCAGATTAAACACGCAGCAGACTAATTGAACACGAATCCCTCGAGACTCGCACCCAATTGACCATTCACCCGCTCCCGATGGCATTCTCCATCGTCGCCCTCGCAGCCGGCGGTCCAGCACTTTTCGGTACCACCGAAGCCATAAGACAAAGTCAAGCAAAGCAAAGAAAAGACGACCACCGGCAGCGGCGCGTCAACCTGGTAGTCCGCTGTTCCAAATCCTCACAATACCACCAACAACTCGAAGGCAGGAGAATCGTGCTATCCGGCTCGAAAGTATGTCATATACCCTGAACATAAAATTCGGGTCACAATTTGATTCTTCAAACAGTTATATGTTGATACTGGCACCGACTACAATATCCCCTTCGGTCATCCGTTTGCAGGATACTTCCTGCAGTATCCAGACACGAAATCCGACGGCATAGCCACGACCATCGCCGACGAGCCGCCCATCATGAACTGGGTCTACCTCGACGCCGTGACCCACGAAATGAAATACGGATATCGCGTTGAGGCGCAACCGCACTACACCTACCCTTACGACGTGACGCAACAAGACAAACGATTGATGTTCGGAGGCTGGGAGGGCTTCGTCGTCGTCCTCGAAGAAGGCGGATTTTGGTCGCTGTACTTTGATCTTGATGATGATGGGTTGAAGGGTAAACTTGGGGAGGGGAGGGTGGTGATAGAGGTTGAGTTGCTTAGGTATGAGTGTCGCAAGAGGAAGAGGAAACCTGATCCGGAGCCCGAGGAAACTGCAAAGGCGCAGAAACGGGAAAGTATGCCTCAGGCGAAGAAGAAATAATTTCATCTAATACGCAAATCCCAATCCGGAGTACTATGTAAACGTGATAACCTCTGGTTTTTATATTGGTGAGCCATACTTCACAGATTTCAATAAATCCAACAGTGGCACGCCATCATCGACTGAAGCGTTGGTCTCTGAAGGTTGACACCAAACGCTGAGGTATACTATAACCGAGTTTGACAATCATCAAATACATTCAAAAGCATATTCAAACAAATCGCTAGTACCATTCACCCCTAAGGCATTTCAAACCTTATAAACCGAAATCAAAGTTTCTATCCGATACCGTATTATCAGCCCATGATATTCCAGTTTAAATCCTGTTGTATAAGAACTATAAGAGAGAACAAAGGTTAGAATAAGAGAGTAATAGATCATAAATGTACTTCTCCCGTTATAGCTTTAATTCACTATGATAATCTGGTATAATAAGCCGCAAACATTCAAGCTACCCGATCACGATTCACCTTTTGGCCGGAGAGTGAAGAACGCAAACCAGAAGTGCAATCAAGACATACATCTACTTTCCGATGCAAAAACAACTGCACTGCGGCAATCAGAACTCATCAAACACTCATTCATTACTGGTAACACGTCAAAGTGACGATTATGCTTCGCTGTCTACGACGCAACTTCCCCTCCCTTTCCCCTTTTTTTTAACCGAGGCGGCACATAAATCACCTATATATATTCCTGCATCTCCATACCCATACGCGACATCTTAACACCGGCTCAGATTCTACGCTCAAGCCATCAAGGTCTCATTCACTCATCCAAATAACCACTACCCCTACGGTCGTAGCCTATTGTATTCGGGGCATTAAATAAAACAACTCTTATTGATCGATTTATTATCGATTTATTATGACTCGTAGTAATAACAAACAATAAATGTACACGGAATTAATATATGAAATACTACGATTTATTAACGGCCATAAACATTATTTTAAATAAAACTAATAATTCATAACAAAAACCAACACAATAAATCGTCCCAGATCTGGCCTTTAATACCCCCCTCTTAACTCCTAGCTCTTATCCCTACTATTCCTAATAATCATGCCGGCGTACCCTTACCGGTACCCTATACCAGATTTCCTAAAAATATAATATTAGTAATAGAATCGATAAAAGGATTGATAAGAAGATTTCGGCGGGGATCATTTATCTGTTATAGCTGTATGTACCGGAGAGGAGTTGCATATAAGAGGAGAAAGAAAGAGATTACTTACCTATTATACAAAAAGAAATAAAGAAAGAAAGAAAGTTCACTTATATATTACATAAAGAGAGGAGGGGGGTTCCTACTTAGAAGCTTACCTTAGTATTATAAAATAAAAAGAAGAAAAAAAGGAAGAAAAGAAAAAAAAGAAAATTCTCTAAGGTAAAATAGAAATACAACAACATGACCACCAATAATTGCCTACATAGATACCTTACAATAAGAAATTATATAAGGAGTGATATGTGAAAATAATATAGCCCGGAAACTAACCGCACTCTATTTAGTTTAAGCTTAATAGTATACTAAAACCAACTATATTACTATCACATATCACTTCCCATACAATCTACTACTATAAGATACCTTACTACCCAATAATAAATATTATACATTCAAACTTCGAATTAGATTAGTTATTATTCTATAAATAAAATCAATTAATATTGAAATAATTATAAGTTAAGATTAGATGGGTTAATCTTTTGCAGATAAAATCAACTAATACTGAACGACATATAACCTTTATTTGGCGCATTCCATTCATAGTTGTTGGCCTGCCACCGTAGGGTACGACAATCACAATGTCCCCACCAACCTCCAACTCATTACGACCAGGCCCAGCACCACGACCATGGCCACGGCCGCCCAAACCTCGACCTCGACCTGTGCGTCGACCGGATTCTAAAGCAGTTGCTAATGAAGAGTTGTTACTCGAGTAGCAGGTTCTGGTTCAATCCATTGATGCTTGCACTAGCACTAGCACATCGGGATCCAAGTCTGTCATCCAAGCTTTAGAATTATACTTATGTAAATACTCCTATTGTATCATTCTTATCGCGATGTATTTATCACCACTCTTACCATATCTCAGAGTGAGAGGAACCTATGGCCCAAGATTTCATAACTTAATCGAAATACAGCATGCTTATACTTCTTCCTGCAACTCGGGCCATCCATATAATCCTTCCTATCCATATAAATTCTTTCTATGAGTATATATTTTTTGCTGTTAATATAGCGGTACCTAAATAGGGTTTCAAGTGCTAGATGAATAGATTAATAAGGAGAAGGGAGAAAGGGAGGAAGGAGAAAAGTGAAAAGGGAGGATAGTGAAGTAAATAGGAAAGAACAATGTGCTAGAATATGTATGTGAGAGAATAGGGGGGGGGGCTTCTTTTGTTGAAGCAAGTTTAACAATTACGTTAATACCGCAACATAAAAGGTCTGTTGTTTTTGATTAGGTCAAACGTATCATATGATAAAGCTATGAATCAATCAACGCGCGGTAAATTATTCGCGCTTCCATAGAATTTGAGCCATGATGGCGTGGGCGAAATTTCTGCAAAGTCGGACTTCGGTGGCGTAACCTCTTAGGCTCTTACAAGTTAAGCCATATCTGTAGAGGTGCTGATTTAAGCTCAGAAAGAGTGACAAAATAGAAGTGTGTCAAACCACGGTGACAGGAAAAGGTGAGAGTGAAGTGAATAATTACACTTCCACTGAATATCAGCGAGGTGCTATTCACAAGTACTTTGAGCTGATTAAAACCCCTTCCCACTTTAGACTCCGTTTTGACTTAAATGTCCTTATCCTACGTGAGAATGCATTTCCTAAGACGAAGTTCCAAAAGAAAAATCACCGTTTCTGCATGATGTTTCTCCCTACGGACCCAACAAACATCATCGAGTTCCCCGAAGCCGGGGAACTAGCCGCGTGTAAATACATACCAGACAATAGAGGCACCATAGAAGACTGGGTCGAGGGAGAATCAAAAACTCGAATCCCCAGAAAAAGCTTGCAGCGAGAGACTTTGCGGCGTCCTCCACCCCCACCACCACCCAGAAGGACCAATCCTTTCTCAGATGATTTCGAAATCAAAAATCTACCTCCCAACAGTGTCGCATCAAGTTCTAAACGCGTCTCATTGCGAGAACCGAAGGCCATAGCAGGCAGTGAAGTTCTGGACGAAACTGCATCAGAGCCAGCAGGAGAGGCAAACCTTGACGATCTTGACGACACTTTATCGGGAGAATCAAAGGAGACGAATTCCCTCACCGGCACCAAATATCAGGACGAAACTCTGTCCCAGTCATACTGGAGTGATGACGAAGACTGGAGCGATGACGCGACGGATTCCATTACCAGCAGTCAATATCACGACGAACCATCCCGGACGGATTCGAGTGCTCCCACTCCACGAAGGGAGTTCCGAAAACATCGCCACCAAATAGCCAAGGATCTATTCAAGGACCACAAAGGCCTAGCCATCAAAACGCTTTTCAAAAAGCCCATTTTCGACGACGACGGCAACTCGGAGCATTCGTCCGATTATTTCTCCTCAGATGATGACTACTTTGTTCGTCGAGGAGCCGCAAAGGGCACACGACCCTCGAGAGCAAACAGGTTAGAGAATAAAATCAGGAACCGCGAATATGAAAAGGAAGTTGCGGACTGGAAAAAGGCAAGGAGGCAAGCCGAGAAGGATAAGGATGAGGTGGATAAGAAGTGGAAAAAGGATAGGAAGGAGGAAAGGAAACGAGAAATAGAGCATAAGAAAGGATATGATCCCGACGTGTCAATGATGGATGCGACGAAGTTGTTGGTGCAGGATGTGAAAGATGGTAGATTTTGGGCCGAGTCAAAGGAGGGAGCGAATCTCATGGGGAAGAGAATGAAAAGGTTCATGAGCAAGAAAAAGAAATCCTCTAAGAGCGAAGTCGACGGAACGAGTAGCGAAACGGCAATAGACAACTTTGGGCCTATCAAGATCAAAAGCTTTTCCAAGGACCAAAAAATTGGCCCGATTAAGGTAACCAAGGGAGAAGAGTTCAGCAAGGCGGGCCTTGACGCAGCGCAGAAGGCGGCAGAGCGTGAAATCCAAAGGGTCAAGCGTCGAGATGAAGAGCTTGAGAAGAGGGAAGAGTTTGTTCGGAATGCCAGAGAAATGGAGAGATTAGCATAGAACGCGTGATATATTTAGTATCTTGGCTTTATATAATCGTGATTACCTGAATCGGATGCGTTTCCTTTAGATAACTATAAATATCCTTTGAAATGTTTCGTGGGAAGTGGGCCGAAATATTTGAAATGTTATTTGTATTAACGTAGATGCCGCGGCGAGTTGACCGAAGAGCTATGTGCTCGGACTACAGACTTTCTGTCAAGAAAACCACCCGAAGAATTTATGGCAACTTACCGGGTGTATGTTGTGCAGGAACTGGTGCTTTTGTCGAACGCTGCCTCCTCAATATCCCCCAAAATGTGGTTCTATTGCCGATCAAGTGTAGCGGGCGGTAGAAGAATGTAAAAAGGGGTATGCTGGAAATGAAACGGTTATTACCAAGACTTTCCACATTGGAATTTTATGGATAGAAGCAGTGGTGGGCAAAAGGTTACCGCGGTAATACCTTTGACTAAAAAAGGTAGGTTACCTTACCTTTTTTCAAACTTAAAGGTAGGTTACCTTAAAAGGAAATTAGGAAAAGGTACATACAAAATACCGCGGTATACCCGAGGTAACCTACGTTTTTTTAGGTTACCTTACCTTTTTTAAGTGAATAAGGTAGGAAAAAAAAGGTGTGGTACCGCGGTATATACCTAGGTATGGATACCTTTTGCCCAGCTTTGGATAGAAGCGATTTCTATCCTGCAGTACAATGGAGCCTGCAGGAAGTCACTGACCGCGTCTTCCACAACTCCAGTGACCAGAGTATCCAGATTTAGACTTAATGAAAGCCAAACGTTCTAAAACGCCGCGCTCTAAACGTCTGGTTCCACGGCAGCCCGAGCTTAACAAGTTAACTCTCAAGTCTGTTAATAGAGAATCGGCTTGAGTTTCGCAATCATCGCCGTAGTAAGCCTTCCCAAAACACTCCTTGCAATCCTTGATTTTCACCTCCCATCAAGGTATGCGATAGTACCATGGTTCTAAGCCAAGCCTAAGTTTCAGTCGTACGAAAGTTTCCCCATGTCGAGACTCGGGGTTCTCAAACCCCCGGCCTCTGGCTGCAATTGAGTTTACAACCTCATCGTACAACTCTTTTGCGCTCTTAGAATAATCCACAACAATCCCAATGTCAGGGTTCAAACCAACAAATCCGTAAATAATATCGTAGGCATCCGTACATTTCGAAGTTCCGAACAGCGCAATGCATGTTAATAAGCCGCGATCCATATTTTCACTTCTTAGAGCCATGATGTTTATGGCCGGATTGCTGCATATCTGATTGAAGTTGAAGGCAAATTCATGCTGGCCGCTTGTCTTTTCAAGATCTATGACTCTTGACGTACTACGAATGAGTGCGCTGATTTGGGCAAACTCTCCATCGCTTAGAACATTCGGTCCACAAAATAGAAGGAATTGGCGAGCGAGAACTACTTCTTGAACTATCCAGGTACGATACCAGTATTCCTTATTGTAGAACTTCCGAACGGCGCGAGCTTGTGCTATTGTTATGGAAAGGTAGTTGATTTTGGTTACATCAGGCCACCGGGTTCTCCAGCTTCGTGTGAGGACTGGCCGTGGGGCATCCCAATCTGGCACAATTACTGTTCGCTGCGTTCCCGTAGCCAATCCTGCACTTAATTCATCGAGTTTCGCTGCAGTCAATATGCGTTGGAAATAAGCCATAGCGAGTAAAGTCGAGTCATCTGGAAGTCCGAGCCATACAAGAACTCTCTCTGCATTCCTGTAGATGTCCCCCATCATTTGAACTTGATGATTTCGTTCCTTCAGATTCTCTTGGTCGATACACAAGGCATCAACCCATAAGCACCGCTCTGTGGCTTCTTTCCGGAACTGTCGTAGCGCGTGATGTAAATTTCTCCTGATTATTCGAGGGCTTCCGTTGAAGGAAATTTCGGGATCATTTTCATCATCGTCCCCCCACTCATACGAGACCGCTTCGTAGGAGTTTTCCGTCAAGTTGATTGATTGTAAAAGACTGCACTTGACATCGTGGTTTGCAAAGCCTGGATGTAGAATGAGAATTCTGATCTCGCCGGCTTGTTCGAGAGGTTTATAGTGATATGTTTCGGGATCCATATTTTACGGCTGAGACGGATCTCATATGCCGTTGGCGTGTGAATGAAGGGGCACCAAGATTTGGGTAAGTGCGATCGAGGGTTGTAGATCTAGAGGGTTGTGGTGATGATGCTGAAAATCAGTGGCGCACTACGAATATCCGTCGCCGTAGCAACTTGGCAAGGCGAGATTGACAAGATAGAACGATAAATACCGAAGTGGGTAGAATTGTCTGTGATCTCTGAGTGAAAACGAAAATCAGAATCGGATGATAGGTAGCAAAATCACGTGCGAGTTCAGCTGTGGCTGCCCGTGTGACCGAGCGACGTTACACGAGCAGGCATCTGATCTGCGATATTTTGCATCGCGATCTTTAGAACATCCCCCAAAGGTGCATTCATCGTCTACTAGCTCTCTTATTCTGATCTTTATTGGCGACATTTAGCAACCGCCTTTCTCGACAACGGTAAACTCTTTTGAGTCATAACCAGGATCTGAAGTTGCAACTATTCCCAATTCGGTTTCCTGCGAGGTATCTAACTGTGGCTGGAGATAAAATATTTAAGTGGGGTATGCTCTGAAATCATATAAACCCCCCCTGCTTATATGGACCCTACAGCGAAAGCAAAGAGCGCTAACACCCCTGAAAAGCACTTTTCTGGCTTCGGTTATATAAGCGAAGTAGCTTCCCGTCGGGAGTGACTCTGAATGAGTCAATATTTTGTGTATATTATATAGGTTGTATGTGCGGAAGCTAAATGCCTTATATCAACGAGTTATCTTATAACCTAATCAGGCCTAACTCTCTCCAACATACCTCGCGCTAAGTCGTTGCTAAATGTCGCCATTCTCTCTTACAGTTCTACACAACAGGATTTAAACTGGGAGATAATGGGCTTATAACCCAATTAATATGATATCCGCGTCACCCTCGACTGAGCGATCAGTCGACGACCCTCAACGTCAAGTTCATCATTTAGTATGTAGATGCAGCATTCGTCGCTTTAAATTTAATGATCTTGAAGACAGGCTTTCGAATGTTTGAAGAAAAGTGTACTGTCGGTATTATAAAGGGGAGGGATTCGCTTATTTCCTCTACCCCTTTTCAAAAATTTCAAGGTTTGAGCTCCGTCGGCATCATGGCCAGCCCAATTTTTTTGTTCCTTCCTTTCCAACCAGAAATACCATTTACCGCATCTAGAGCATATCCACCCATTCATCAGGAATTGTCGCCGGAAAGAGGGGTTGGCATAGCTGCGCTGACTAAGCATGCCGTTTGCCGCAACACAGAAATTAAGCATCCCCCCCCCAAAGAAATCTCCAAAGGAAGAAAATCTCTGCCGCGTTTCACTCCACTTGTAAAGAAAGCTACGCAAAAGATTCCCAGCAACAATTTGTCATAGCCACATTCCGAGTCTTGGTTTTGCTCGGCAAACCCATGTTGGCTCTTAGCACACCTCTTAGCCGGATGCAGCAGCGGCAAATGGCTTCGCCGGCATATACAATACATTTTGGAAAATCGATAGTAAAGCAAAAGTGCTTTGTACAATGCATGGTAGCAGTTCCTAGGAACTTCAGCTATATCGGGGTTTTTCGATATTAAATACCTACCGAGGTGGCTAGTTGGCCCCTAAAGTCGACTTGCTTGGCCTGTGTTGTTCAAACACGGCAGTGTTAACAGCGATGAAGGACCCTGTCAAAAATAGGAACCCGAAAGGTTATCTCGGGAAATTTATCTAATCTCCATCCCGCACAGATCATTAAAGGGTCTTTGGCTTGAGGGACCTACTTTCCCCAGACCCGACGAAGTGGGATGCCGCTGGTCATAATTGATCGGCAGTTCACCTGCCCCACACGATTGCCTTGTTTGGAACGAAATGATCCCACGATGTTCATCTATTCTCAGTCACGTTTTCATGGGAGACCTTCGAGCATACGGTAGGAACAATGGAAACACCGCAGAACTTTTTGCCGAGTCAGTCACTTCGGTCTTCGGCTTTTCCCGGTTGTCTATCTGTACGGGGCCTTATATATCTCCAAATTCGCAGGTAATGTTTCTTCTCTTTAGCTTTTTCAGCCCTTTCAACCTTCTTTCTGTCTTTACCTCTGTGCCAAAATCTTCAAAAAGATGGCCAAGCAACTTTCATCAAGACTTGCTTTAGCAATCGCTACAACTGCATGTTTGACTAAGGCGTTTCCAACAACTTCAAAGCAGCTACAGACTAGTTACGATTATGTGGTAATTGGTGGTGGTGCATCTGGACTAGTAGTTGCAAACCGCTTGACTGAAGATCCAGGTTTGTACTCTACAATTCCGAGGCACATGCGTTAGAGTTGCTGATAATAGAACTAGCTACCACTGTCCTTATCATTGAGGCCGGAGAATTGTAAGTGCCCGAGTGGAAAGAGGAAATATGGGAGTTGAAACTAAACTGAAGTAGCGACGCAGGTGAAGACTTTGTCACCGTACCTGCTCTGGCTTCAACAGCTGAAGGAACAAAATATGATTGGAATCTCACATTTGCCAATAACTCGGCGCTCGGTGGGAGAGCAATTGGTGTTCCGCAGGGTAAAGTCGTCGGGGGTGGATCAAAGATCAACCGTTTGATTTCTGACCGAGGCTCCAAGTCTGATTATGATAATTGGGGAGACCTGGGGAATCCGGGGTGGGATTTTGATTCTTTACTCCCGTACTTCAAAAAGGTTCGTACAAAATATATCTACTTGGACCTTACAATTTGACTAATGAATGCCAATTCTAGAACGAGATTTTCACGCCGCCAAATGCTGAAATAACCGCGGAGTGGAATATCACCTACGATATCAACGCCCATGGAACGAGCGGACCCATGGCACACACTTACTCGCCATACATCTGGCCAACAACAAGTTGCGTAATCCTATAGTGTGATAACTCTATACTAATCGGTGTGGTAAAGGAAACTTCATTGGAGCGCTCCAAGAACTCGGGGTCAGTACCCCCGTCGACCAAGCTAGCGGCGACGCTATCGGAGGCTACTTTTCACCTCACTCCCAAGACCAGGAAGCGAAGCGAAGTTCTAGCAGAGAAGCCTACTATGAAACAGTTGCTAGCCGAACGAATCTCTTTATCCTCACTGGCCAGCAAGTTACAAAGATCATAACCGACTCTTCTCAGGGGAACGTCATAGTTACTGGAGTAGAAGTAAAGTTTTTCGTCGCGTAATCTTCAATACAGACACTAATGTTGCGAATAGTATGCCGCATCAGCAGAAGGTGCTCGTTCGACCGTTGCCGTAAATAAAGAGGCAATCCTGGCCGCTGGTGCCATCTTCAGTCCACAGATTCTACAGCTCTCAGGAATCGGATCCTCCTCTCTTCTCTCGCAATACAACATCACAACTGTCGTTGACCTTCCTGCCGTTGGCGAAAACTTCCAAGAGCATATGAGATTTGCAACTGTGAACACTTGTAAGTCACAGCTTCTCTCCATCTGTTGATTTTACAGCTGAATTGATCATTTTTAGTGGGCAATGCACCAATCACCTTTAGCAGTCTCTCAGCAAATGCTACTTTTGCGGCCGAAGCCCAGGCGCTGTATGATAGTTCTGCAAGCGGACCACTGTCCTCAGGTACCGGAGATTTCCTGGGATTTCTGCCTTTCCCAACAATTTCTAACAACTCGGCGGCCTTACAATCTCAAGCCTCCGCGCAAGACCTCGCCACTTTGTTCTCAGATGTACCAGCAGAGGTACTCGCCGGTTACAAGGCTCAATATGACATCTTAAACAAGGATCTTACAGCAACGGATTCCGCTATAGTTGAGTATATCTGGGGGGACGACGGCGTGTTCGTCCTTGTTTTGCTTCAACCATACTCTAGAGGGAGCGTAAAGATTAGTTCCACAGACCCCTTCACGCAGCCAACCATCGACGCCAAGCTCTTCACCAACGCAATGGATGTCGCCGTTATGGCTGAAGCAGTAAGATATACCCGCCTCATCATGCAGACCGCTGCCATGGCAGAACTAGGCCCTATCGCCGAGCTTGTACCAGGAGCCGCCGCCATAACAGACGCACAGATTGCCGAGGTTGTAAGCACAAGTGCCGGAACGGTGGCGCATCCTGCTGGGACTTGTAAGATGGGTCCAAAGGAAGAGGGTGGCGTGGTTGACCAGGACTTGAAAGTCTATGGGGTCAGCGGGTTACGAGTTGTGGATGCTAGCATGATACCCATGTTGCCAGCGACTCACACTCAAACCACAGTTTTTGCAGTGGCTGAAAAGGTACGTTCTTCCTCGCTCATATGTCGTGAAAGAAGTTTACTAATACTCTATCTTTTGCAGGCTGCTGATCTGATCAAAGCTCAAAATGCGTGCGAGTTTAATTGACCTTGCTTCTGCGATGGATGTTCGTTTATGATAGTCTAAGTATATATCCAATACATCAAGTTCAAAATATACGAAGATGATAGAAAGTGGTCTTCTGAAGTAGCTTCATGTTGCACCGATGCCGGTTAATTAACGCTGATCCTTTCCGCACAGCATACCGGTACATCGATCGCATGGGAGAAAGAAAAGAGGAGCAGGAACGGTTGAAACTATAATTTATAAATTCAATCCTGAATGGTACCAATGCATTCCTGAAAAACAACCTGAAATGAGTCAGAAACCAACTACAGAAATGACTTCAGGGAAATTGTACGAACAGGAGCCTTGGGTAGAGTCTATGCATGAGGTTCACTTGACTTTTAATGAAGTCGAGCATGAATACTTGTCACGAAGGTAATTAATTAAAAAAAACTTCTCGAGCTGTATTGCAATACAACATTATAATTCATAAATTTGCCTTCTTTGCCCTCTTGCTGTCGACATGGATGACCCGACAAATATGCTGGCTGATAGCGATCAGCTCCATCTTCTCATCGAATAACACGATTTCAAAATCCATGCGACTATCAATTATTGTCTTGACCGTATTTCGCATGAACAACCATTTACATCCCTCCTTTGGCAGGAGTCTCTTCAGTTCAGTGGAGGTAGAAGCTGTGGAGATGATCCAAGGGAACAACAGCTCGGAATCAGTCAGTCCTTCGCCCCATAGACGATTGTCTTTCCCTTCCGAGCGCGCTTGTTTTTGCAAGAGTCCTGCGTTGACAGTCTTGTTGTATATATCGAACTTTCCGTCAGTATCGAGAAGGTTATTGAGAATTGGAAGGGAATTGTCAACTACGAAATGAATGGTCTCGTTGGTCCAGACAGCACCATTGGGCGAGCAGTTGTCTTTCCATCCGGGCGTAACCCATTGGTCGATGTAGTGTTCATTTGTCCTCGATATAGGAACATAGAATCTGACATAGGACTGGGGTTTTCGATAGGTGGAGGGATCGAATGGAGTTAGATAGCCACTCCAGATGGAGGGTGCGTCCGCTTCTAGCTCATCAAGAGACACAGGTGGTGGGGACGGAGTGAGCTGCCAGCCTGTCTGCATAGATATCTGCCCGGGAGCTGCCATGTCTGTCATTCTGATTTGCACTTAGCGCTACCGCAACATCCTGCCGGCACAAGTTTCTTACGTGAGGTAACCAGCAAGGCAAAGTGTATCATTTTGAATAAGCTCTAGATGCAACACCGTAGATGCTTTGGAAGAGCTTGCTATCCGAAATTTGAGAGTTGCCTGGGTTGGAGATGGAAGGGTTGGACGGAAGAATTGTGTGTATGCACACAAGACATGGCCGTGAGCGCGAGCGTTGGTTGCTTCAGACTTGGACAGGAAATCGGCCGCTGCCTTATGAGCGATGGACGTAACGAGCCCACCGATGGTTACTTCACCGTGTAAGCATTTGCGCCGTCATGATTTTACGGATAGGTTCAGGGGCTCACCTGCAGCAAAGCATAGCGACAGCGGCGTCTCGAGAATATAGCTTCCTGTTTCCACGGGGTGAGGGTGCAGCTCCAAAGCCTCACGAAGGGAGGTCTGTTGGGAGGAATGCGACATCCTACAGCGACGTGAGCGACTCTACTCTATTTGATGGATAGAAATAGAAAGCAAAATCACGATGATTGCTCGTGATGAAACTCTCTCGGGTTATTAAAGGGGGGTTGTAGTTGGATTCGGAGGGAACGTCTTGATTTCTAAATGCTAGGTTCTGAGGAGGCTTAAATAGAACTATGGAATGGCCCGTGCGCGCGCTAGTAGGCACTAGTTGGTTACCCCTCTTATCAGTTATGGAGCTGGACATATGTACCAACAGATACCCCTCCTTTTCACGCAGCATACCAACACTTACTTTTCCCCCTCTCCTCCTGCACTCTGCATGGTTGTCACGCTCCGCTGGTCTTCCGGGCGCCACTGCCGTGAGGGCTGATTGGCAGCTCTCTGCTTACTGCATAGTAGGTAATTGGTGAAGATATAGCTATGACGGTGTGTAGCTCCAAGCATACCAACAACTTAAGAAGCTTGTTAGTTCTTATCTACAAACAATCAGACCGACAAAAAGTTATGGTAAAATTCTGGCGCGATGTGCAACCAAAACCCCAAAACCCCAATCTGCTTGTGAGTGAATTGGCAAGACTCCTGGCGCCAAAGATGATCTAATAAAATTCTTCTCTTACGTGCAGTTCCTCGCCTTTAGTACTATGACTACCTGGGCATTGCCTGAAACCCCGCAAGTATAGCAACCACTTCATCAGCACCACCAAAATTAATGCGCCAACCAAAAGTTAAACCACTCAACAATCCCTCTGTAACTCTGCTCCTTGACATACCGCTCATACGGATCATCGAGGTTACACCTCACCGCAAACCCATGCGAAACACCCTGAAATAACTGGAACTGATATTTCTTCCCTCCCTCCTGCAAAATCCTCTGCGCCTTCTGCCACTTCTCGGCAGGAAACGCGTGATCGTTTTCCGCGCAAGATAGGAGTAACGGTTTTGCAAGATTTTGGAATTGCTCATCGGTTAGAGCGCCTGGATGCGCAAAGGCACCCACGGAAATGAAACTGTCGGCCGTCAAGGAATTAAGTGCGTGAGGTGCGCCGAAGCAGTAGCCTACGCAACAGAATTTCGTCTTTTCGTTGCCATATTTAGCAGCAATGGCTTTCGTCCATTTGGGAACTGTGGCTTTGGCGAAAGTGACATGTTTTTCTCGCCAGGCTGCTTGGTCGAAGTTTGGATCTGTGGTCTTGTCGTCCTTATCTTTCCGGTGTTTCCAGACTGGATCCTACATTTAATTAGACATGTGAATTCTATGGAGGGGGAATGTCATTACGTCTCTGAAGTAATCGATGCCAAAAACAGTGTATCCAGCATCAGCAAACGCATCCATCAGTAACATAGCATTATTGTAGAAGCCGTGGACGTCTGGATAGTAGAACAAAAAGTTCCCATTGCCCTCTCCTTGTGTAGGGCGGCTGACATAAGTTGGAGCTTCTTCGATGATCTCCACTTTTCCTCTCGTAGTCCCAGTATGGAGATTTCCTGACAAGCAGTGGTCGCCAGGAGGGATTGCCAGGTAAGAGTCTGCTGGTGGTGCCATTTTATTCTTGTATAGAGGTGGTAGATTTGAGTGCTTTGATGAGAGATGAGGAGGTGTTGACGTGATTTGGGGTTTAAGGGGAGAAGGTGGGGTAGCTTCGCGCTTAGGTAAGCAGCGCTATATTTGCTAGCGATGCAGGTGGCTACGGAACTTGTCGGTAATAGCGAAGAAAGTACGAAGCGACAGGAAATCAATCTTTCTTCTGAAAAAAAAAATGCCGAGAAATGAAATAAGTGTCGCAGGTGGTTTGAAGAAGCTGAGCCAAGCCTCTGAGATTAACTATTACACAGTTACACTTAGCAAAATCAATCGTTGACTTTAAGCTCCATTATTAGAAAAAGACCGGTCAGCAGGAAAAGTTATAAACAACTCAAATAATTCAACAATATAAGTAGTCATTTAAACAATATCTATCTATTCTTTTCAGCGAAATCAAACCGCTATTTTCATCAATCAAATCGTAGCATTTCTGAACATTTCGGGCCTTTTATCATTTTGCCCTCTAAGCCGATACACAAAAGTGCAGCTGAATTTTCTATCAAATTGCAATAATGTTAGCATAAACTCTTATTAATTTGGTCACCGATGGTGGATCTCAAAAGGTGACTCGATGGACGCTTTGGGGGGGCGCCGGGCCGATAATTGATCCGATATCTTGGCATCGGCACTGTGGGGAATGCACCAGAAACATCTTAATCTGCCGCTTTTCTTCTACATCATCACAAATCGCGAAAGGGTTGTTGCGCGAGCTCCTTAAAGCCTGTGTTCTGGACTGCCCAATCTCTCAACATTTTGTACTATCTGCGACAAAAACAAAACCCCTATCTTCCACCTACCGAGTACCATCAATACGCGCACAATGGCTGCCCCCCCAGCCGGTTTCGACGCTGAGAAAGCGGACAACTTTGAAGATGTGAGATTATTTCTTTCGCGGCGCGCCATAAAGAATTGCGCAACTGTTCTATGAACACCATGGCTGACTTGTCTGAAGATCGAGAAGCAATTTGCTGTCAAAGGTTCGAGTTCCCATCTCCCTTTTTTACCCCGCCACTGACCCCGCCAAAAGTTGTTCAACATATGTCCACATACTGGGCAATCCTCGAGAAGGTTCCTGGATCCAAGCTCAGGCTCACCAAAATGGACGATGATATCTATGAGCATTTAAAAGCCGACTTCCCGGAATTTGACCCTACCAAAACGATTGACGAAGACGAGATGAAGAGCAAGACAGGCAAGGAGAGGTGGCGAAAGTTCATGATGGCATACGAGAAGAAAGTCGATGATTACAACTTTGGCACCATGCTGAGAGGAAACCCCAAATGGGAGTATGGTCAGGACGAAGCCATCTTCGGTAGGTTTCACACAACCCTCTGACCTTGATTTGATGGCTTACTTTGGACGCAGTTCCCCGTATGCAATTCTATGCAATCGAGATCGCGCGCAATCGAGCTGGTCTTAACGATTGGATATACGAAGCTCAGCAAAAGGAAAAGAATGGTGGAAAGTAGAAGGATATGGGAGAATACATCATGATACCCGGGGCGTCGCTAAAGATAATTGTCCTTTGTACGGTATGAAATGACCAGAAAAGTTGAATCCAAGTGCTGAGGGAGAAAATGATACCTTGAGGTGCAAGTCTGCCATGGTGATCTGCTTCCATAATAAAACTTTGGCCGAAAATAGTTGACATACTCCCATCTAGTTTGCTCCGGGCAACCTCGAGAAGGCTTCAGGCAACATCACATTCAATTCCTGCACCCAACGCAAGTATTTGGTGGTTTCTGTAGCCCTGGTGGAACGTCGCATTGGGAAAGCAAAACAAGTGCCTTGTAATCTTTTATTCAAAAAGCTTTAAGAACCCAACCCTGTTCACTAACTTCATTTTCCTATTGCTAACAATTTCCTTGAAAAGTGCTACATTCGGTGAATCCGCGTTGCCGTATGAACCGAGGGAGATTTCATTGTTCTCGCTGACGGCCTTACCGAGCTGGGACGACCATCGCCGCGAGAACAATATGAAGCATATTCAAAGCACCCATAATTTCGACGCCACTTTACCACCCTAGTCCGTTGTTTTCTTTAATACTGACAACCAGCAGGGATCCAATCGAAGCATTTTGTTTCCTTCTCCACTGAGATATGGTCCTTTCAGTCTCACCGAGTATTTTATGACATTCATGTAACCATATTTCCAGTACATTGCATTTCCGCCATGACCCGGCGATGGAGTAAACGCTCCCAGAGTGTTGATAGCCTGAGAGAGACCTTGGTATCTAAACATGGCAGTTTAACGACGCCCGCAAAGGTCAGTCATGGGCCAAAGATCACTGTTTCGGCCGTCGATTCGACAAACATTCCTGGATCCACGAAACCATCATGGCGGTCGTTATTCGCATTTACGAAGCGAGGGCAGATTCCATCCGTCACAATTGCTCTAGCATCATCTATCGCAGCTGGATTTCCTATTCCTCTCAGTGCCATCTTTTACGGTCGCATCTTTTCGGACATGACACAGTTTGGTAGTGGCGAGATCAATGGTCATGAACTCGTGCGTAAAGTGGCTGCTTCGGCTACGGCCTTGACAATAATAGGAGTTGGGGCATGGGTTGTTCAATGTGCTTCCCTTTCTTCGTGGATGTCATTTGGAGAACTGCAAGCAATGACTGCTCGGAGAGAAGTATTCCAATCGATGTTGAATCAAGATTTGCAGTGGTATGATGCGCATGAAAATGGCATTGGATCACTGTTAGTACGATTGCAAACGTAAGCACTTTCGTTCCTGCCAAGCTATAAAATATTACTAACCATTTGCAGTCAAATCCGCGAATTACAAATAGCCGTATCCCAACCTCTTGGGTACCTTTGTACCGAAATTGCAGGCACATTCATTGCAACTGGGATGGCATTCTATTACACATGGAAGCTGACCTTGGTGGTCTTGGCTACAATTCCCGTCGCGGGGCTTCTTCTTTCCTGGCTCTCTCGAGGCTTGGGACCAGCCATTGAAGCACAGAAAGCCGAGCTTGCAAAGGCTTCGAAGCATGCCAATACCACCATCACTGCTATCAACACTGTTAAGTCTTTCAACGGCGAGGCGCATGAAGTGTGGCAATACCTATCAACTATCAAGAGGGTTACGGCCAAGTATTTGATCCAGGCAAGGGCAAATGCTATGCAGCACGGGATCACGAGATTCATGGTCACCGCATTGTTTGTTGAGGGCTTCTGGTATGGACTTACGCTAGTTAGACAAGGCGATGATCCTGGCCATATACTTACGACTTTCTACGCCTGCTTATATGCAATGCAAGCCATCGAAATAATCTTACCACAATGGTTAGTGTTGACGAAGGGCATGTCAGCGGGAGAGACTTTAAAATCAATCATTACTCAGGCGGAGAGCTTTTCGAAACCTGATAAAAATAGCGGGTCACTCAGACCAGATTTACGGGGTGATGTCGAGATTAACGAGGTATGTGCTAGGTCTTCGTGTTGCTGATAGAGTTCTAATTGATACAGATTTCATTCGCATATCCTACAAACCTCAAACAAAAGGCGTTGAGTAAAGCTTCTTTCTACTTCCCTGCTGGGGAAACCACATTTGTGGTTGGCAAAAGTGGTTCTGGGAAGAGCACCATCGGCAATCTCCTTTTGAAATACTACGAACCATCCGGAGGCAGAATTCTCATCGACGGACACTCTATTTCGGATCTAGATACACCCTGGCTAAGGCAGAAGCTGACACTCGTTCAGCAAAATTCACACCTTTTCAACGAAACGATCTTTCAAAACATTGCCTTTGGGAAACGTGATGATGTGACCCGGGCTGAAGTTGTCAGAGCTTCACAAGCGGCAGACTTGACTCGAACAATATTGACTCTTCCAGACGGGTTCGATACCGTTGTTGGATCCAATGGCAAGGCTCTGAGTGGTGGGCAAGAGCAGAGAGTTGCAATTGCTCGGGCACGACTTCGTGATACGCCAATTCTAATTCTTGACGAGTCAACAAGCGCATTGGATAAGACGAGTCGAGAGAAGGTGATGAAGGAGATACGGGCCTGGAGGAAGGGGAAAACTACGATCATAATAACGCACGATGTCGAACAGATCAATAACGACGATTATGTTTATGTTATAGAAAAGGGTACGGTAACTCAAGAAGGATACCGCCAGAAGCTTGTTGCGGATTTTCGGGGCGCATTCCGTTCATTTTTAACCCGATCAGGAAGCTCACCAGAACGGCAAGAAAGTTTTCTTATAGAGACAAATGTTGTAGATATGCGACGGAAATCAGAACCACTGAATTCTCCAACAAAGTCTGAATTTGGTCAAAGCCCCGACGAGAATCGACGTAATCGGCGCATCTCAACTCTTCTCAACATGACAGCGTCTATCCCACAAACGCTCTTTGAAACGCCACGCAATCGTGGAGCTGCACGATTCTCCCTCGGTACCGGAATGGTACAAGCAAATATCATTCGAGCAGACAAGATCTGGTCTAGTCCTACGACTCCCGAACGCCCTATGTTTAAATCCCCTAAATATCCTCCCAAACCCATCATGTCACCAGACACTATCCCGGAAGAGTTTAACGACTTGGAACTTTGGGAACCTCCACCGCGTAGTCCTCATAGGATTACGGGTTATTCTTCTTTTGGGAGGAATTCCAGTCTTGCTAAGGCGGCATATCTAAGACCAAATGAGAACTCGTCTATGGATGCATCTAAGAAGCTTGCTGTTGATCGTGGGCAGACTTTCGAACTTAGCCCGCTCACACCCCTCGCAGCTCCTATCACAGCATTCCCGGAAGAAGAGAATATTGATGACGAGAGGCCAAAGGAACAGGCATCACTTGTCGTTATACTCAAGACCATTTGGCCAACTCTTGCTTGGAGAGATAGAGGCGTTCTCTTGTTCGGATTTTTTATGACGGCAGTTGTGGCGTGTTGCACGCCAGCATTTGCTTACATGTTCGGCAAGCTGCTCACCGTGTTTTACACGGTAGAAAACCAGTCCGAAGAGGGCATGAAATGGTCTGTGGCTCTTTTAGGGGTTGCGGTTACCGATGGGTGTGCCGCATTTCTTAGTCACTACTCTCTAGAATACTGTGGTCAAGTATGGGTGAACTCGCTTCGAGTCGAAGCATTGAAGCGGATACTGGCACAGCCAAAATCTTGGTTCGACAAGCCGACGAACTCTGCAGCTTCGCTCAATGAATGTCTGGATAGAAACGCAGAGGAGATGCGAAATTTAGTGGGGCGATTCGCTTCCCCTGTGTTCACTGTTGTCTGTATGGTTAGCATATCGGTCATTTGGTCTTTCGTGTTGTCTTGGAAATTGACACTCCTTTCGCTTGCGAGCGGTCCAGTCTTGTTCATTGTTACTCGAGTTTTCGACTTTGTTAGTAGTCATTGGGAGAATGCTACAAACAAGGAGTCACACAACACCAGCAGTATCTTCACTGAAACCTTCTCGAATATCCGGGTTGTGCGAGCTTTGACCTTGGAGGCATTCTTTCAGCGCAAGTATCGCCTCGCTACCATGTCTACCTACAAGACAGGCGTTGCTCGTGCTATGTACACTGGCCTCTGCTATGGGCTTACAACAACCTGCAGTCTCTGTACCGCTGCCCTTGTTTTCTTTTATGGTGCTGTTCTTATCGACCAGGGCTGGAACATCGCTCACATCATTCAAGTCGTTCAGCTCCTCCTTTTCGGCATCACTAATGCAGTGGCCATAATGGCTATTGTACCACAACTCAGCTCGTCTCGTTCAACGGCAACACAAATGTTATACCTGGCTAACCTCCCTTACAATCGGTCCCACGAATTCAACGGGATGAAAAGGTTAACAACACCATTCCCTATCCAATTCAACGGCCTCAACTTCACATACCCCTTGAACCCAACGCCAAAAAGAACACTTTACAACTTCAACCTAACCCTTCAACCCGGGACATGCACAGCCCTCGTCGGACCGTCAGGAAGCGGCAAAAGCACACTCACCTCCCTCCTCCTCGGCCTGTACCCACCTGACCATCCACCCTCTCGATACGACCCCTCCCCCCTAACTTTCGACGGGACATCCATCTCCCACCTCAACATCACCAGCCTCCGTAACCACATCTCCGTCGTCTCGCAATCATCCCAACTATTCCCGGACACGATCTTGGCAAACATAATCTACGGCCTCCCCAAATTCTCACCCTTTGCTACACTCCCCATCGCTGCTCAGGCCGCTATAGACGCCGGGATCCACGATTTCATCATGAGTCTCGATCAAGGCTACTATACAACTATAGGTGATGGTGGCATGGGGGTTAGTGGCGGGCAAGCACAACGTATTTGTATCGCGAGAGCCCTTATTCGAAGACCAAAGTTGTTGATTTTGGATGAGGCAACGAGTGCACTTGACGCTATTAGTGCGTCCGCAATCAGGGAGACGGTGAGGAAGACGATGGTCCGTTACAAGGAAGACATGGCTGTTTTGCTGATTTCGCATACTACGGAGATGATGCGAGTTGCTGATCGAATCGTCATGATTGAAGACGGGACTGTGGTTGAGGAAGGCTCATTCACCAACCTCATTGACCAAAATGGCCGGTTCGCAGCACTAGTCGGATTGAACAAGAAGCGTCCCCTCCTCCAACGCAGCGGGACCGTAGGCGTAGGTCTTGGAATCCGTGTAGGCCAAGTGACCAACCGCGATGGGGCAAGTCCAATGACGGCGATTGACACCGTCGCTGCCAATGCGAATTCTAGTGCTGGACTGAATGCTAGGTGGAGTGTGCTTAGAGGTGACAGCACGCCTACTCGCTGGAGCTTCAGACAGGGTGGTTATGAAGATGTGATTGATGAGTATGGGAAGGAGAGGTGGAGTCCTGGTGGTGGTGGTGGTGGGGATGGGAGTTGGAGTCCGGGGGTTTCGAGGGGTAGCTTTGTTGGCGCGGGAGCAAGTGGCTCGAAAGGGGGAGGGAGGACGGCGCTGAGGAAGGGGAGTCTTTGATTTTTTGGAGGGGGTTGGGAGGCACATGTGGGGGAGTTTACTGCGTTCTTCTACATATTGGTCTGTATATTTTTGGCATTTGCGTACATCTGAAATCGAAGTATTTTCTGCAACATCCCTTGAAAGAATGCTTGACCAAATCAAATAGAAAAGACGTGACAGTCAAATCTCGATACAAGGATGCATTGATATAAGGATTATGTTGATAGAAAAGGATTATATTCATGGAAAGAATTTGCATTGATAGGGAGAATTATATTGATAGCAAGGATACGCCACCCGGTCCGGAGGTCATCCTTACGAGTATATCGAGATTTGACTGTACAGTATGAAGAGAAAACATTCCAATGCGAATACTAATATGGCTTCCTATCCTGACACCATCCAAGAAAATCGCGTTTCCCCAGAATCAAACATTGGGATACCCGTAGGTGAAGCGCACTCTTTAAGTGAAATTAGAAGTAAGGAATTTTCTGCGACAGAGTACGCTCAGTCTGGCGTGAATAAGCGACTGCAACAAGGAGACGTAAGGAGACCTATTCTTGACCGATATGGATCGCAAGTATCGTTCTCAGTTCTAGGGTATTCAATATTGTACAATTATGAGACTTGATGTCTTTACGACGATCGCAGCAACGCCCAGCGGCAACAGCCATCGCGAACGACCTCTGCAGCGACGATGTTTCATTTACCATAAACGCAGATGACGACGAGCTAGAACGAGACATCATAAATGCCGCCAATATCGTCTTGGGAATCGAAGAGACGGAGATGACAGCGAAGAGAGCTGGTGACCCGCGGAAGGATGCACGGTCTGCAGAGAACGATGGTGAGGGAGGACGAGATGGCGTCCTATCAATTTCGCCATCCGACATCAAATCGAGACTTTGCGGGTTGCTGGACAACGCGGAGAGCACCTCTCTGTTTGCCCACCACGACTGCGTGTCAAACGCACCAAATCCAGGTTTATATATAAGGGATTTTGGAATGCTTTCTTTTCCCATTTCAAGCCGTGAAGTGGACATGATAAAGGCCGCAAGTGATCAAGCACCATGGCAAACAACGAACAGCATATCGGCCGCTGGCCAGGTTCACCGAGCAAGAGGCCCGAGGACAGTGTGGGAGATCTCCGGGGAGCATTTGGATTTGAAAAATCCTCAATGGAATTTATTCATTCGGTCTATTCTCATAGGAGTAGCCTCGGAATTGTATATAGATATCCAGGAAAAAGACTTGGATGTGACTAAACCAGATCTTCTCCTTTGTGAGCCCAACAGAGCAGACGGAAAACAGCAACTGTACCACCCCCCTGCCCTGCGATGATAATTTGGGCTAAATTTCAATCTAGCGGCGCGACGCCTACTAGTTCTGGGTTCTTGGATGTTTTCCTGCCAACGCTCTGTGATGGCGGTGAGATCACCTTGCAGTACGGCTTGAGGGAGAAACGGGTTTCCATTTCTCAGGCCTCCGAATTCAACTGCTCCTTTCTAGCATGGGTAAGCAAAACTACTTCTGTCAGATGCGAGGGATAAAACCTGTACTCCGTTTTCAGGAAGACCTTCAATCCCAATTTTGATTCGTCTTTTACGCCCGATGAGTATACAGATAAGACTAATGTTGGTTCCAGTTTTCGGCTGCTTCTTTGAGCAATTATATTGTCTATTCCGGATGTCGTCTCGTTCTTAGATATCGCATTATACACGCGAAGCCACATCATGCCGGCTTTACCACCAAGCTTGAGCATCAGGTCTCAAATCTTCAAAATATACTGGACTCTTGGACACGAAGAAAAGACAAAGTCGAGTTTAAATACGCGGGATATCTGCTTGACCATGCATATACAAACAGTACCCTATCTTATCAACACCTCAGAGATCGCGATCGAGCCGTCATCGAACAACTACAAGAGGCTTGCGCAAATGCGAAATGTGACGTCTATCTTGGAAACTTGACAAGGACTGCTCAGGGTATTTATTATGCTGCAAGACATCGGGCGCTAGTCACGGATAGGTTTCACCACATGGACGAAGTCAAGAAGAGCTTCATCGGAGTAAGTCGCATCACTGACTTACAAGGGTTAACCAACTATTGTGGCTCCACTAGTCCATTTCTCGAGAAGGACATTATACAAGTGCAACCATTTAGGAGTGCAACTCCTATTAATGAGATACATGGTATACCCGACCTCCGCAAAAGCGAGCGGTTTATAACGCAAGTATACGAGCACAGTGCAAGTACATCGAGTTTCATCCAGAAAAACATTCAACTAATAATTTGTAGTTTGCACTTATCATACCCCAAGGAGAATTCATTTCTTTTTTCTTCGAGTCATCTGGAAATGATCAGCTTGTGGCAGCTTTCCTGGACCGTTCTCTTGCTCAATTTGACTCTCTTTCTCGAGACCCCCGGAAGAGACGACACATGTTCGAAGTGTGCGAGATGGTTATCACAAGGATGACTTGGACTTCGCCAACAAATCCCTATCCAGAGAGCGTCATTACGAAAGCAATACGCATGATGGATCTTCTCGACAACGAGTCCTTACTAGGCCGCTCTCTTCCCCTTGCGTTTTCAATTCCTGAGCACTATAATGCAATTTTAACGATCATCAAGAGTCGGGGAAATGATGTGCTCATCACAGTGTATGTTCAAGTGATGCTATCTGTTCCTACTTCGTCAAGAATTAATGTAGCTTACCTAAATGAATAGTCTAACCGATCAACTTTCTTTCATCGAGCCTTTCTCGGCTCGCTGCAATGCAATCAGGATGGCGAAGAAATTGCATTCGGATCCAGCCTGGATCAGCCGCCAATATCGCTTGGCTTTTGAATCGTGTACCCTGGTTTCGATAAAAGACGGTACTCGTCTTGCAAAATATTGGCGAAAACAAAGTACCAAAGCTATCCACAACTTGTGAGCTCATTTCGCGAGGCGGCAGAAAAAAAACGGCTAACAAAACTAGGATAATTGAGGCTGTTGTGCGAAATTCGAACTCCACCATGATGACAATGTCCTTCATAGCCGGTATACTAGAACGCGAAGAAGCGACATTCCCTGAATCAACCCAATTCTATATTTCTAGGGTCGTTAAAATGCTTTTCCCGACATCGTCTGCGTCGGCCATAACAGCGGCTCCCCTTGCGAAGACAGCTTGCTCGGACGAGATTGATGCCCATGAAGGGTTGTCGCTTTCATATATCCTGGCTAAAATCCTCTTTTTACTGTCCAGAGCAGTTTTGATTGGGCCACTGCGTTGCATGGTAACACACCTAGCTGCTCAAGCTTCTCAATCTTCGCCTACCAGGCTAAAGACTCTTTACATCCCTATGCTCGCTCATTTTTCTTCTCTAAGAATTCATTCTCCGGCTTTGCAGACAGCTACTTCGGTGAAAGCCCTGTATCAAAGTATCATATCTTCGTATATCCGAAAATGCCAACTTCCTAATCCTCCAGCGAAACCTCGTAATTGGACGCGAGTTACTCGTGGCTGCGGTTGTGCCCATTGTAGCTATCTAGACGAATTTCTACGCAGTCCAACTCGAACATACACGCAATTTCTTGCAATCACCCCCATACGAGACCATTTACAAAGCTGCCTTGACTTGGATGTTATGGAAGAATCTCTCGAAGTAGTAACTGTCCGAGAGGGGCAACCTTTCAGCCTTGGTATTAAGAAAATCACGTCGGGTCTTGATAAACAGACTGAGAGCTGGCTCCGCGAGCGCGAGCAATTGAAGAAGTCAATCTATGACGTTGGAGGAGCCGCATTGCTAGAATTATTGGAATGCTATTACTCCGCGGTGATGGATTTGAACCCGATTCCACCAGAACGCATCGACCTGCCTAAGCTCCATTACCTCAACACACCGCCGGACACATATAGTCTTCCCGAAGTCTCCACTGTTGAGAATATAAATACTACCGCAACGGTCGCCTCTATGCCCACTCAAATAATCGATTTGACAAGCGGGCCTAACGGCATAGAAACAACGACCGCAGCTTCTCAAACTGCAACACAACCGACACCTTCCCCGGCTCTTCCCAGCAACATAAATCCCGCGTTCCTGAATCCTGCACTCCTGAATTTAGGCTTGCCGCCTGCAGGTACATTCGGCACCGAAATCGCACCGGCTGACTATCCGACAACATCGGCCCCCCTTCCTCACCAAATCCGCGCGGGGTATCCTCTGCTATACCAACAAAATTTCATCCCACGTACACAAGATCTCAGAGAAATTCCACCCGTTCTTAATCCCATGGTCTGCCCTTCTTCCGTCTCGCAGCCTCTTAATAACCCTTTGGGTCATATGCATCTTATGCCGAGACCTCTATCATCGCCGAACGTCGACACTCCTACTACTGGCCTCACACGTTTGACGGAGTTGAACGGACCCAGTATAAACGCCATGGGGCATGCTCACAGTAACGGCTCCTCTCAGAGGAGAACCTATGCCCAATTTTCGCGCCCCGGTGACGAGAATCTGGCGGAGCCCGCCGAGAATAGTGAAGTTCAAAGCAAGAAACAGAAGGTTATATATTCACAGTTCGATGGGCTCCCGACGACCTTTGATTTCTCCTAGCGTGTTGCTGCGTGGTGGAGGAATGCCTTCAAATACTGAGCGTTCTTCTCTTGCTCTCTGTGCGAGTTGTATTTTTTGTAATTTATTGTACATTTACGCTTGCACTGTATATGGGCACTCCTTGTAGTGTTATGTCTATCAGTGGTTGTGTAGCAAAATTAGATTTCACAATGCCGGGTTGAATTTACAGTGGACCAGGGCTGGTTCAATAACTCTCGCGCTATGTCCGCGAGGACTTCAACGCAGTCATTCAACTTCCAGTTCTACATTTTGTGCTCTGAGCCGTTTGTTCCGTTTTGTTGTCGGTCGTGAAATACGCGAGAATCACGCTATTGTTTGGTTATAAGAGCACATCACTGTATATTTCGCGTCTTTTGGTTTGCGTATTAGCCTGCTGCCTGGGAAATGACGGTCTAGGTCTAGACGATCAACAAGCAAGACTCCCTCTACAGGGAGTATATCTCCTGCCTCCCTGCCTAAGGTTCTTAAGAGGGCTTTTTGTGAGCAGCCATGGGACCACTGACCACACGCAAATCGCTTAAAAAGAAGACGGTGGCGAAGCGCTGACAGGCCAACAAAAATATGATACCATCAGGCGACGCCGAGGGTCTGCTCGTCTATTCCATATCCACCTGAATCCTTGACCTTACCGAAGGAAGATGGCAGAGAGACGTGGGAAACGTGTCCTAATTGTGCTACTCGCCGATATCATGGCACTTGCAGGCGAAACTTTCCACGAACTTGGAGAAACTTCGCATTCTCGAGTGAGCTGTGAAAACCATTCCATAAATAATCAACGTTACTGTACTATATACCTAGGTATCAATAGGGGCTTGGCATGTGCTTTCTTGGTGGGCAGCTATCTACCTTTTCTGACGGCGCAGAGGTGGCAATGCTCGCTGGTATTTAGCCAATTCAGAAAGGGGCAAATTGGCGTCACACCACTAGAGAGGAAGTTCTAGGCGGTCGGCAAACTGAGCTCGGTCGGTGTCTCTTTGCTGGTTCGCCTCAGCTCCTTCCCGTAAGCGATACGTACCTTCCATAATGGATTTTTGGATCCGCAAAGCATCAAAAGGCAAATTTGTGAACCGAAAAAAACTCTAACTTGCTTGCTAAAAACTGGCTATAATAACAAAGTGGAGGTATAGTTCCACTGATTTCTATGAGCAAGAAAATGGCAAAAGTCGTTTTTGGAGCTGGCACAATTAGGTTACCCTGGCGATCACCAACTCCACGAATAAGCGACAGCCGCTTGGAAAATACGACGCGACGCACTTCAGAATTTCTATATCTCTCTCTCACATACGGTGTGAAAACTTCGAATAGCTTGACTAGAAACGAGATGGGTTGTACAGTACGTCCGTGGCAATATTGCAGCAATCACGTCACAGATTCTGCTTTCCATGATTACCCTTATTACGTTTTCATCAAGTGTGATCTTCCAATTTTTCGCGCATGAAATTCCATGATCTCCGGTTGCTCTTGCCATGTTTTTATAGACGAAGTACTTCTTCGTACTGGCGCAAGAAGATCCTCGGCGCACTAACACACTTGAGCATACCAGAAATGGGAAAAAACTGCACAGCAAGAGAATTTTCTGTCAGTAATCAAAATTTGCCTTAAGCGCCGTGTTGTACAGTTTTGTGGAAGGAAAAATCTGCCATTCGTAGGTGGACCATGATCAAGCGCTCGTTGGCAGGAGATAGAGGAAATTTCTTATACTCGGGGCCGAGAGAGAGAAAAGGGAGATGAAGCTGATCAAGTGGAAGGTGGGCTATGATGGTTTTTGAATGTCGGGCTGAGGGGTGAGTTTTGTCCACCCGGGTGGGACTGCCGCATCGAGCCACCGTCAGGGGGCGTGCACGTGACAATATTCAAGTCGATTTCGGACTTTTCGCCGCGGATTGCAAGATCAATGATGAGCAGTAAATAACTCTGGATTTCAGATAATGGCAAGCTCTTAGATGCGTTAATCTATAACTAATAACGTGGCAATCCAAGAATGCAAACGGGTCTCTCTGGATGGATTGGTTGTATGATAACCGAGAATCCAAGTAATTGATCAACACTACTAGCAATGCGGTAAATCCATCAAGCATAGTTTATGGAGTTGAATAATTTCACCGCAGTGTGATTCGGATTGTTAAATCCGTCAATTAGAAGTTCAATTCTTTAGACTCGTATCCAAAGCTGAATTGGCTGTCTATTCTGGAACGAACGTCCGGGTGAACCTCCGAGACATTCAAAGCCAATTTTTGACTCCAAGCACTCCAATGGCGAGTAATGAGACTTTGTTCTGTTCCACATAAATGACGATCCGGACTTAGGCAACGCAAGTTTCTGGTAAGAAGCTTATTCGAACTTGTCGGTCTTGTCGGGAAATTGCTGAGTTCAAGTTGTTGACGGGTGTTGAGGTTGTGCGACAATGTTTATCAAATACCATCAGCTAAGTGGCCTGAATGATTTTACACTCGCGTATAATCAAGGGGCTATCGAAAATCTTGCTAGGGTTTTGATTTTTAAGTCCGCAATTTGAAATTCTCCCTAGCATAAGCCCATTAATTCCTAGGCTGGCTTGTTGCTGGCGCAATATTCAACTCTATGGATTTGCTCGAAGGGCACCAATGATCGAGTTGAATAGAAAAACGTGTTTACGCGTAATGTACGCAACCCAGCTCAACCACAAAACTGCTCAAGGATGGTATTGGTATATTGAAGGCCCCGTAACACCGAACACTATTGTTACAATTTTCCATAATCATTGGACACGTATATATTGTGCAAGAAATCGCTCGCTAAATCCCAAACTCCGTATTATCGTATACACGTAAAATCATTTCGTTATTTCAACCCATCTTCCCATCCGAGGATTCTGACGAAGTATGGAATGTAGGCGACTTCAAATCTGTGCTCACGCTCATATCGCCATCATTCGAATTTCGCTCCTGGGATATCGGCAATACCGAACTTTTCCTCCGAAACATGCTTCCCCAACCTGAACTGCTTCCGACGCTATATCTAGAGCTGTAGCCCCATGAGTTGGAGAGCCTCTTTACGCTTCTGGGTACAACTAGGAGGAAGTTGACTCGAAGCTTTCGTAGAAGCACCAGGCCTGTAGGCAAACAAGCGGTAATGATTCCTACGCTCGTGGTAATCACTATCCAGAAAGCCAGTTCTGTATAGACAGCTAAATTGTGTTAGCTGTGTGCGCCAAAAAGCCATTTTCTGGATACTCACTGTCCATATTGTGGATATATCGGTGAGGTCCGTAGAACCATTCGATAAAAAGGATCAACCTTAATACCGAGATCGCAACTGTGAACATCCCGAAGGTAAAGATTCCCGTCACTCCAACTTTCTGGCTCAGAGAAAGAGGAAGCTTCCAAATCTGCGATGGTGTTAGCGTAGTTATGGCTAAAAGCCAGACCACGTACTGTTCTAATGGGAAGCAAAATAATAACAACGTCGCCAAACACATCTGTTATAGCGAATGAAAGGCAGATGGCATCTGTGGGACTGCAGTACGCCAAATCCTTGAGTAAAGGAGCCCAAGCTGCGTCGGGATGGATACCACACTCAAATATAAAAGCTAAAAAGAATGCAGGTGTCCATATCATAAGAAAGATAATGACTGCCATGGTTGTTTTGCTCAACCAATTCGAGATGTCTGCGCAAAGTGTTCTGCGATAATAGTAGACAATGCTCAATTTCGTGGCTCCGTAGGCAAGTACACCCAATGGTTGTATTGCATAGGTGAGCTACGAGTATCTGTAAGCTTCTGAATCAGAGAATATCAGAATATGAGTAAAGTACCTGTGATGATAACTCGGCCTGTTTCGAGATCGAGTTGAGAGTTCCATTGTGGCCTCTCTTGCGAATATAAGGTGTCTCGTAAGCGTAGCCTTGACCCGCCACTCCTATTAAATGTCAGTGTCTCTTCGAGATTCTCACTGATTCTTGGTTGATGTAGAAGTGTTCATGAGCGACCAAAGCGGAATTCATACCAATAATAAGACAAACAGCTTCCGCGATTGTGCACAGCTGTCAAAAATACCATCAGCTCATTGATCCTATTTCCAAAGAGGACAATGAAGCCTCGACAAGCGGTCAACTAACCAACGCCGGTACCATGAGATAATCATCAACTAAAAACGGGATGCGCTGTGCCTTCCGCGCCCAAAATCGAAGCGACACTGCAATAATCGAAAAAACTGGAAATATTATGGCTACCGTGAGCACAGGCTCTGGTGAATTGTATACCGACATCGTTCATTCATTTAATTGCTGCTCGGTCAGAAAATGGATGTTGGTTGTGGTCTGGTTAGCAAAATTACGAAAGATTCTGCATGGGGAGATTTGTAGTCATTTAAGTTGCCTGGTCTGAGAAGTGTGCCACCAAGGGTGTTCATAACTGGGCATTGCATCGTAATTCAGTCCCACTACTGTGCATCGGCTATGTGACCGATCTTCAAGTACGAAGAGGCAGGCGCCCCCACCTACGGCCACACCACCCGCCACGCAACCCCCTCGAAATACTCCCTCGCAATTCGGCAGCGAGCTAAGATCTGCCAGCCACACCCGTACCAAAAGAGGTCGCGCAGCCGTTATTATGCCAATGAAACTTGTGCTACTCATGCGAAACGATTCTGTTTGACCAAAATCAGTGGGGTATTTTTAACTTCATAGAGCCTCCATAAGAGCTGAAATTGATGGCTCTATTGATACAATTTCCAAACTCAAAATCCTCCAAAAAAAGAACTACTTCTCATTGGTGGGCGTTACGCTGCGCCCGAACTACCCAGCACCACTAGGAAAGACAGTGGACTATACAAAAACAGACACCGTGCACAGACGTGAATTAGGATTATACAAGAGCAGCTTCCTATCATGGAAGCAACAAGATAAGCATCCCTCCGCTTGCCGAGGTCGCATGCAACACACCTCGCTTAGCACATAACGAACAGGGGTGAAAATTCATGCGCAAATCATTGTCTCCCTCTCATCCACGTTCGCGAGCCTCTTTTCCCATCTCCAACAAATCGAAGTTGTTGATAATAGGGCTGAAAACTGGTGGTTTCTGTCGTACTCTTGTATCCCACGTATCATACCCCCTACCTGGCCCCGGCATCGGAATACGAACATGTTACAGCCTCACTATGCTGATCGTGGGGAAGTGGACGAATTTGGCTTTTTGCTCTGATTTATTGCGTTTGTGGAGCTAGCTAGAATTCTGTGACAAAACTGTTAAGTTTCGATACACCTGGCAAAGGGGCTACATTTTCTGGGCTACAGATGATATGACCCGTCGGGCCGCAAACGCTTCTTTTCTGGACCGAGTAACTAGCGGCAAGTCATACATATTGAGAAGTGCATCCTTCGGCACATGAAGATTGGTAGTACTAGAGTCGAACTTGTAATAGCTGAAGCGTTATACATGCGGAGACTGGCGGCTGGTTCGCTTAATAATTTCTTGCATACGCAAGTTTTTCGCCTCCCAAAACACAAAAGTTCAATGGTAGGAAAGATTTGAGGTAAGGTTAGTGATGGGACTGCGGGGTAATGGACTGGCCTATTGGAACAAGGACCGCTACATTTGTGAGCCAACCGCCAGCATGCTGTACTTTTCCCAACATCATCTTCTCTCACTCATTTTGGAAGGCGGTGACCACGATGGGAATTGTGGTGGTCGATTTCTGAGGACTTATCTTCGACTTTCATGGAATTCGAACACGGGAAACATCGGATAACAAATATTGGTACTCGTATGTCTTATCATATCCCTTAAGAGTAGATCTATAGGTTATTCCTTCCACCGCACAAGGATTTCAACCCAACATTCATTAATTTAAGGTAGTGAAACGTGCACGATCTTGAGGTGGCATTCAAGGTATGCCCCAGGTATCAGATACCCATCTGGTCGATGCGCTGTGCATGGTGGGATGTCGCAGTCAAAAACGGACGAATCGACGATTGCGGGGTCAGAGAATACAGGGAAATGATAACTGGGAAAGGGTTGCAGAAGTCCCAAACCAGAACCCAGTACGAGTTCAATCCAAAGTCCTTAATCTCATTCTCACCATCACAGGCGTTTCCAAGTTACTTTTATCAGACGACCTTTAACAGATTCCTCTTTCGATCAGTCCATTGCACGATGGGAACATCCCGCACTCTTTGAGATCGCCAGATGGCAAACATGCAGGAATCAAACCTCAATACAGCAATATTTATCTTTGGTATCAGTCAGAAGCAAAACCATTCAACACTTTTGCGTCGTAAGTATCTTCTTTGATATTCGGAAGTTTTATCTCGTTCTCATCCACGCATAAACGGCTCTATACATTTTACCAAATTCTTCCTTCCATCTGAAATTCCCTGTTGGACCAAGTCTGTAAGTTCAGTTACGAACTTACGATTTTGTTCGCGCCATAGTTGATTTTGCATATGCTATTATTTGCGACCGCCTGAGGAATTGTGGAGACGTATAAGTCAGGAAATTCCCAATTCGGATGAGATCAGATACATATAGATGAGGTTGACGTGAAGTTTACGTGGTTTTAGTGGGGAGAATTAGAGGCCTTCACGCATGACATACTTCCATGCGCCCCCTCCAGAGACCCAAGGAACTCCAAAACTCTCCGAAAATCGGAGAGAAGGAGTTCTCGGATCAGAACTCGTTGTGCTTTAACAGAGTCGATTGACTGCTTCATTCTTAAAGGCGAAATGCTCAAGTGTTGGGAGGGTGGCATCACGTGATGGTACGGCAAATATATCATGGTTGAATCTTCCTTAACTTAATACAGTTTGGCGTATAAATGCATAAATGCGTCATGAAAGTTGAAGATATATAATCTATCAAGAACTCCGAGGTTGAAGATAAGTTTTGGTTGTCAAAGGATTGAATAAGTTAACGTTACGATACAGGGGCAAACCCACGTACTCGCTTAAGTATTGAGTCGCTGTGTGACCCATTTTTGTGTTGTCCAAAGGTCCGAATCGTAATACCCCTGTTTATAAGGCTGGCACTTTTCCCAACGTTATCTTTGGGAATAACGGCAGTGGTTGTACTGGAAAGTCTGGTAATAGAGCATACCGGTAGCGCACGTACCGTTAGGTGACCTTCTCCACTGGGTATACACCATATTCCCACATGGTTTTCTATCACAACGAGTATTAGAACAGGCTTACGACATGCATATGAGCAACTCCTAGCCTCTGATTCAGCGATAGATAGCGAGAAATGTAGAGACATCACTTACCAAACTTTGAGGAGCTGATAGGGCCGGGGGAACATATTCAAGTCCTCATGGATATTTGAAATCCTTAGGCGGCGTTGATGATGTTCTGCCGAAATGTCTCTCTTAAGTGGTTTCGAACATCCGCTTGGCTATACGGAGATCTGTCGTATAATACGTCGATGAATAGGGGTCCAAACCCAGGAACATTACATGTAGCCTCTCTTTTAGCTCTTCACGGGGATGCAGCTCTAGCTTCCGAAAAGACGGATAGAAGAAAGTGGGAGAAAGCGGCGCAGAGCCATGTTTGACTGGACGAAAGCAAAACCCAATCCCCCATTCACTTGCAGTTGGTACGAAAAAAATTGCCCAAAATTGAAAAGATATTCAGAAGTTTGTGAGGTATGCATATGAGAAACCTATCGAAATGAAAAATAATCGGGCGTAAAATAAAAGTTTTCAATATGGGAGTGTACTATACTACCCACAGAAGTTGTTGTTGAAAACCCCGTTTTAATCCCCACATTTATTACATGTCAGCATCAAATGACACAACTGTAAGGCTATTTAGATATCCAGCTATCTTGCTCTCAGAACGCAGAAGATTCTCCTTTCTCCGCTTTCAAGAGTTATCATAAGATCAGATAGAAAACCGAAAGCACCCTCAAGTATACCGTCTATCACCAGAACATGCACCGAGGAGAAAAATATGGACTTTCAGCGACACGAAGCTCAACGCCACCACTTCTTGAATCCTCCAGGGTAACAAATAGAGGGCTTTTCACCAGCTTCCTAATTCCCACTCAAGACTCGTCCGAGGTTGTTGCTGATACAACCTACAGCCCTTCGTTACCGCATCACCTTTTCGTTTTGGCCTCCAATCTCGAATATTTTGAGTAACGATCAGTGCCGGTAATAATTCTCCAAATTTGAAAGACGTCCCAACATGGGGATCTGTTCGTTACGCTTCCAATACTGACTCGGACAATTTTCTCATCAAGTTCTCATGAGATCTTCCTTTCCACCCACGCTTTAGTGGCGTAGTAAAGCTGTGAGATCCTTTGGAGCCGAGGAACGACGCTTTCAAGGCCACTCAATGCTTCACGTTGCTCATGTTTCTTCGCATATGTATGATTACGGTCTGCATGGTTGAAAAGGTCGAATTGCGCTCAAATCTTCGAGCATCCCGCCGAACTCCTTGCCATCTGAGGCGTAGTTTCATCGACTCAACACTTGCATTTCTTCTACACTTGACATTACAGTAGCTTCATCGTAACGTCGTCTAAAAACCTGACGATCTTCATAGATTCTCTATGCCACACTCACAATATCCCTATTCTTGAACTGCTCGTAATTGTGAATATATTGATCTGTCGCGGTGGTACCTGATATAGGAATATCCTTGTCAAAAGCCTTATCTCCGATGACATTCTTAACCTCCTCCCAAATTGGATCTCGCGCTACTACGTTTTCCCTTTTTTTTTTCATTCTTCACTACTGTAGATGAAGTCTAAGTTTACAGCCATTTACCCAATAACTTGAGTAAACCTACAGATTATATATATCGAATCTTGCGTCTCAAAAACTGGTATCACATGAAAATCGGGAGCAATCAAGTTGAGTCTCGAAATATGCAGACCACCACGAAACCCTCACGTCGTCGACCAACCAAAATAACTCTCCGTGAGGTCCCATGTTACCCCACCATTTTCCCGCGGGGGTCCAGTAGATCTGTTATGCATGCTCGATTGAGGTGGCATCGTGGCTGCCGAACCTGCCGAAGTCCGTTTTAGGAAGTTGCAAAGGGGAGACCAGGAACCCACGATTCAACGTCAAGAGATAAGTGAAAAATCAAGAAATACCACGACCGGAACGCAAACTCCCGCGGTCATCAGAAGGATTGCGGAGTCATCGGAACAAAATTTGTTGAGGATGAGGGATACAAGGTGAGAGGGTTGTGAGATGTGATGGTGTGTACAATGGACGGATGACTGGCAGAGCAGCAGTCGGTCAATTTTGTATGAGGAAGGAACGGTGGAGCTAATGAGAAGTGACATGAATAGGGGGGGCTCGAGAAGAATCAAGTTGAATTCTAGAACTCTGCACCTGAGGACTGTATTCAATGTGCCTTCACAAAAACCTGTCATCACTTACAAAAAGATTGATCACTGGACTAGCTATCACTACACCAAGTCGCACAACTGAGAGCTAGATTGATGGTGAGTTGAACTGTTTATGGAGTAATTGATTATATCGAAATGAACCTAGCTGTTTTTGCCTAGTACCCTCACTTCACAAATCAATCCAAATTATCGCCCTTTTGCCATAACTTGGGATATAACTCCGTGAAGGAAATATATAGGATTGTTCTGAAGCTTCTGTCAAGTACGAGAAGCAAATAGTTACACTCCAGAGTTTTTACCCTTCATCATGAGAACGCGATTTTCGAGGTAAATTTGCGTCGCTTTGAGAATACATAATGAATTCGAGCTGTTGAAGGAACGGTACCGGGAAATGTTCGCAAAGAAATGTGTTGATTTTAGCGAGAAAGAGGCGGGTATTTGTAATGTAGTTCTTGGTACTCGCATGTACGGCTCAAAACAAGGGCGAAGAGGAGGCGAATCAGCTGACTTTAGGGATCCACGTGATCCAACCCCTTCACACATCCATTATTACTCTGCTGTATTGAAAGTCCTTCAGACGTATGGGAATTAGAGTGGTAGAAATAATAATTCGCCCCTGGCAACATTGAAGTTCCAAGAAAGCAACTTTTGAATCAGTCAATGACCTCAAATTTGAAATTTGACACGTGATACCAAGACCAGAACCAAGCTCCCTGTGGGCAAACATAGGTAGTTTTGTTGCACATCGCGATCAACGGGTACCCGTGGGTAGGTACCAAATTACACATGGGTACCCGCTGGGTCAAAAGTACCCAGACGGTCACGTCACGACTCTAGTAAGGAAATTCTAATAGGACAGGTTGAGGTATTGGTAGTATTGGTAAAATAGTCTAAGGAGAGGAGAGGAGACTCTTGAGTCTTGCTGGAAGATATAAATCATCTGGTGCGGCACATGATCAATAGGAACTCATATGCATCTCATTAGTCTCCATTTCTCTGAAAATTGTTTGAGTAGCTTAGAGAGATGAAGGTGAACTTTGAATCATTGACAAACGAGAAACGGATTATTAGCATAAGGATAAATTGGCTGGATACTTTCAACTGCAGTATAAAGAGGTGACAAGGTACTGTAGACAGAAAGATTGACAAAGTATGTCCAAGTGAAGCATAAAGACATAGGATGCCCAGAGTGTTATGTTCTCATGATTTAAATGAAGATATCGCCTTCAATCTTGAAGTAGTGAGCCCACAGAGTGTTACATACCCTCACCTTCGAAATCGACCAAACCCCCAAATATCAGCTTTCTCCCAACAAAAAGCATGATCTCCCACACAAGTAAACACCACCATAATATCCAAACATGAGAATATCCACTCCTTTATTGACAGACGCACATGCTCATAATTCTTCACTTCGTCCTTATTTCCCTTCTTGAACCCAAGCTCCTTCCATCAGGAAACCACCACCACGCAAGTAGATGAGGCAGTTACGACCGAATCAACATCATGTCTTATCCACAGTCGCTCCTTTTGTTACAGGTTGTTTGAGCCCTTTGAGCACCTGCCTCTCTTGCATGCGCTCTCCCTTTCCAGGTGTTCTATGACTCTTCTAGAGCATGCCACGCTGGAAAGAAAGAGCCTGGATGTGTATTTAAGTAGCCTCTACACTGTAGCTTCTCTGAAATAACACATCGTGTTTCCTGGTTCAAAAGCTCCAACAACCTCTAGCAGACTCGCTACTCAACACTGTCAATAAACCCCTCACCGCCCCAGTATCTCAAAGACCAGAAAACCTGTACTCGGACTACAACACCATTATCCAAATCCCTTCGCTATGCAGAAACAACGAGAAAGAGATGTGGAGAAGAGTGTCAATGGCGAATGGGGAGCAGCAAATTTGTATTCCGAGTACAATACCATTGTCCCGGGGGGCCTCAATCCATTTTCGGGGGGTTCTGGAGTGGTGCCGGTGTTAAAGTTGGGGAAGCAGTTGGGAGATGAAGAAGACAGTCGTGAAAAGAGACAGCAGCCTTCACCTCCGACTTCCGCTCTCTCCTCTGAACAAATAGACCCACGACTCTCTTCACAACCATCACAGCCACCAAAATCACAGTCTCATCTTCCGCCAGTATCGCCGCCACCTTCACAACCTCATCGCCCGCTAGTATCACCTTCACAACCTCACAACCTACCTACCACGAGCCAAGACCTCCATACCCCACCCCCACCAAACCACCCCATCCCATCCTCCTTCGCCTTACACGAAGGCTGGAAAATCAACTTCGACACGGAATCAGGGTGTTATTACTGGTACAACTACGTCACGCAAATATCCCAATTCGAGGAGCCGGTGTTGAACTCGGGGTTGCCGGCTTTGGAAAAGGATGTGTCTGGTGAAAATGGATCTGTAGATGGTGCCGAAGAAAATGGGCTTTCGGGAAAGGGCGACGCAGCTGGTCATGGTCATGGTATTGGGGATGGTGATGGTGATGAGATGTTGGGGAATTCGCAAGGGTGTATTGAATTTCAAGCTGATCAAGCCTACTCATCGAAGATGAATTTAATCAGCTAAGCGACGATTTAGTGGTACGGAAGACTTGATGATTACGCACTAGAATATATCAAAGAGGATTCCGCATCGCGAATTTCAAAATGCGAGAAGATGGTGAGAACAAAATCATAATTAGCCGCCCCAAATCCAGCGCCACTTTAAATGCGTCTCTCCACCTCTATGCTAGTGTATATGGAAATAACACAAAAAACAAGCTAGCGCAAAGGAAAATGGTTACGCAAAAAAGAAGAAATAGCAATCTGTCAATCTATGGTATCTCTCCCTGAACATCCACACAAAAAAATACGTCCATACATGATGAGAAAATTTTGACAACCTGCCTCCCACCAAATAGCCAAAGATATAGGAGATGTAGGAAATGATAAAGGAAATAGGAAAAGAGAAAAAGGAAAATCATCTATCTACGACCCCCCGGTCCTCCTCCTCTCGGGCGAAGGCGGAGCAAAACTTGCCATAAGCCTGCTCGCCGCATCCTCCTTACTCATCGCACTACTCGCATTGCTACTCCCCCTCAACCTGCCCTTGGAACCGAAAACCCTACTCCCCTTCAAAGAATGCCCCCCATGCCCATGATTCTCCGCCTCGCCGCGATGTGCATCAACCATTTCGTCAAATCGTTTCGTCGTGCCAATAATTCGTCCGCCTATAACCGCAAGGGCGTCAGTTTGTCGGTTCTGTGTCGTTTGGTTCTCGGCCAAGAGGCGTTCGATGAGGGCGTCGAGGCCCTTGACATCTTCTTCGAGCCGCGGGAGACCGTACTCGGAGAGGCCGCGGATGCGTGTGCCGTTGTCGTGGACGCTCTCGTCGATTTGCATGAGGGCGGCTTCGATTTCGGTGCTGAGTTTGGAATTGCCTTCGAAAATGACACCTTTGACCTGGGCACCGGTTTCCAAGACCTGTCGATCTACGCGAGAAATAGCGGCAGAGTTGACCTTTACTGCCGTTGTCGTGTTGCCTAGGGCCGTCTTGAGGGTCGTTAGGTCCCGTGAAACAGACTCCAGGACTTCCGCTGTGGAGTCGACGGTGGATTTTGTGGCTTCGGCGACTCGGAGGATGGCCGGGATTGGGAGGGACTGAATCTGCTGCTGGAGGTCTGTTCCCATGCTGGACTCGAGGGTTCGGAAACCTGTCCGGACACAAGCTTCGACTTGTGAGACTTGGGATTTGATGTGTTCAAGAGTATGCGCGCTAACCTTTCCTGGCTCGGTGTTACTGAGCGTTGAGATGTCGAGCTTATGATTGACGGCGCCTAGAGATTCTGTCAGAATGGCCATATTTTCACCCAGGACCCGTTGTATATTAAGAGACACCCCGTTCACCACATCGCCCGACAAAACTTGTACATCCTTATTGACCTCCGAAAGCAAATTATGGTTTACCTTCGCCGATAAAACGGCTTCATGTTGTGCTTGTACCACCTCCTGATTCGACTCGGCAATGGAATCGTTAATCGCTTGAAGGGCCTTTTCCAGGGTAGCAACTTCCTCTGATAGTTTCGTTTCCATTCTTGAAGGGGTTCCTTCGACGGTTTCGCAAATTGTCGACAAGAGGGTACCGAACTTATTGTCCACAGCTCTTTCCGTCTGCGACGGAATGTCGGCCATAGCTTCATTGATGCTCTTGAGAAGTTCTGTATTCTTGCTAGTACTCTTGGCCTTTTTGGCGACGGACGCAGCAATTGCCTTGTCAATCTCCCCGATCGAACCACCGAGAGCCGAAGCCTCTCGTGAAACAACACTGTCGACCGTCGAAGGGATTTCCATCACGGCCTGGTTGATACCGGAGAGGAGCTCCGCGTTTGCGTTCAGTAAATTGATGGTCTCGATAGCAGAAGCTTCCGTTGGCGTGTCAATCGCTTGGATCAACTCGCCAAGAACTGCAACTTCGCGGAGTATGACACTCTCCGTCTTCGAGTGAACTTTCTGGACCGTTTGGTTAATACTTGAAAGTAAAGTAGCATTCTCTTTCACTAGATTGCTCGTCTCGGCACTGGAAGCGGAAAGTGTTTCATTGACAGCACGAATGGAGCTGTCGAGTGCACCGATCTCGCGTGACAAGGCAGTTTTGGCCTGTTCACTGGCGGTTGCGACTTGGGCGACGTTCCCATTGACACTTGACAATTCATTCCGGCTACTTTCAACCAGCTGGCCAAGTTCTTGGACACCAGCGGCGATAGCGGTAATAGTCCCAGCATTCTCGGTGGCGAGAGAGGTAACTTTGCCGAGGTCGATGGCGGTGATATCTTTGCTGATTGCTGGGAGTCGTTCATCCAAGAGCGTCTGCAAATTTTCGTGGATACCCAAGGTTGTACCGTCGATGGTTGATAGCATGACGGCGTTATCGTCGGCGGCTTTGCGCTGTTCCTCTACAACTTCGCGGATTGAATGAACATCCTTCAACACCTCGCCAACCGATGAACTTGTTTTGGCGTTTTCAGAAGCTACCAGGAGGCTGACGGCGGCAATTGCCTCAGGAATGGCGATCACATCCTTCGACGTCTGTTGCGCGTCCTTTTGGACAGATTGTAGATCATCACCCAGCGCTTTTATGGCTGAGCGTATAGGACCAAGATCAATCTTCTCCAAGTCGGTTTTCATAATCTCTGTCGAGGTCGAAATACGGTCGCCATGCTCCTTGAGGTCGGACTTCAAGCTTTCGCTGACAGCTTTCAGGTCTTCTCGCACAGCCTCTGTGGAAGTTGCAATACTAGCCTTATGCTCAACCAGCTCAGCCTTCAAGTCCTCACCTACTGCCTTCAAATCCGCCTTCAAAATATCCGTTGAAGCAGCAATGCCAGAGTCATGCTTAGCCAAGGCAGTCTTGAGATCTTGATCAATGGTCTTCAAGTCCGATCTAAAGACTTCTGTTGAAGTTGCAATAGTGGCACCATGCTGCGTAAGTTCATCCTTGAGTTCTCCGAAGTCAGCTCTGAGCACATCAGTTGAACTTCCAATGCTAGACCCGTGTTCTCTCAAATCAGCCTTGAGATCGGCGTCCAACGATTTCAAGTCCGCTCTCAGAATATCGGTCGATGTTGCAATGCTTGAACCATGTTCCTTCAGATCGGCTCTGAGATTTGCGGCAGCTTCCTCGATGGAATTTTTGAAGTCGGATTGGAAAGTCGTTTGCTCCCTCAGAACCGCCGATTGCAGCTCCTGCACAGCCGCAGACGTGGATTCCCCGCCGGCCTGTATCTTGAAGTCAAGGGCAAGTACAGCTTGGTGAGTTTTAGCAGTCGAAGAAGAATGTTGTTCCACTGCTTGCTTGATTGCAAAGACCATGTCGAGTGTTTTAGAGCAAGATGTGTCGTCCTTCACATGGCGAATATCGTCTTGAATCTCTTGGATTGAAACTGCGCTCTTTTCTAGCTTCTCCTTTACAGACCCGACAAGGTTGACAATTTCGGCATCCTGGGTTGTCTTTTGAAGGTCTTCAATAAGAGATGTAATCTTCATTACGCCATCCAATACTTGCGTGGCCTGTAACAATGCTTTCGCCTCAACAACTTCTCCCTTGACAGTTTGCAACTCGGTGATGACCTCAGCCACTTCAGTTTTAGCGGCGGTTTTTCCCAAAAGACTATTTCCAAAATGTTTAATCTGGTCGAGAATTTCGGTGTTTTGCAACAACGTTTTCGTTTCGGCGACCTCCCCCTTGACGGTGAGTACCTCTGCAAGCATTTCTGTCATTTCTGTTTTGGCAGCAGTGCTTTCCAAAAGACTATTGCCAAGTCGGACTTCGTCAAGAATTTGTGAGATGGGGTCGTTGATCTGAGGTTTTTTGACCATTGCATGAATTTCGTCAATTCTTGATTTGCCCTCATCGCAAAGTGTCATGACTGAGCTGAGACCACTCTGGAATCCTGCGTCAACCAAGTTGATCTGTTCAGTTACATTTCGGACGGCACCTTTGATTTCGTTGGAGGTGGTGAGAAGCTCTGTGGTCGTCGTGGAGCTGGCGATATCCGACAGGATGGCCGAATGTGATGCCAGGACATCATGAGAAGCTGAAAGTTGCGTTTTGAGCTCAATGACGGATTCGGATGTGCTAAGTTTTTGTATCGTGCCGTCGTGTTTCTCGAGAATGTTGGTAATTGCGTTCAATTTGCTTTCCAGGGCCACAATATCGTCCTTGTTCGATGCAACCTCGCGCATTTCATTCAGTGAAGAAGAATGTGCTTGTGCTGCCGAAAGGGACTTTGTCAAGCTTCCGTTAATATCAGAAGAGACAAGATGGAGCTGGTCCAGGGTGGTTTTGTGTGCATTGGACAAGTCGAGAATTTGGGTTAGTGTGGTCTTGTGGTTGGAGTGAGAGGTAGTAGATTCTTCAAGCGTAGGCAATATTGATGCAACGTTGCTCTTGATTTCAGAAAGTCCATTCTGCGATTCAGTCACTGCTGCTCCTAGTTGGCTGAGTTGTTCCTGCAATGCCACCATTTGCTCTTCATGAGAAGATTTGACATCTGCGATTGAAGAAAGAGATTTGGAATGGGAAGCACGCGATTGATCCAGACTTGAAATGAGACTATTCGTCCCGTTTTGCAGCTCTGAGATCGTTTTGCTGTGCGTACCTTCAACCAATTCTCTGATTTCAACAGAAACGTCATTCAAATTACCAAGCTTGGTGACATGTGTTTGGTGCATTTCAGTTACTGTCGCTCCTAATTTACCGACTATCAAATTATTAGAGTCAGTCTACTTCATCTATCAAGGCCCAAGACCAGATTTTGTGAGGAAGCCACGTACCCTGTTCCTGCAACGCTGCGGTCTGCTCTTTATGGAAAGATTTAAAATCAGAATGATGGACCTCTACTTTTGCAAGCAAGTCACCAATGTGGGATCGCGAGGCTTCATGGCCGCTCTCCACCATCTCTTTCAAAGAGTAATGGTGAACCTCTACCTTCGATACGAGGTCACCAGTGCGTGAGTGCAAGGCTTCGAGATCCTCGTTCGCAGTTGCAAGTTTGTCGTGTAAGGCAGAATGATGAACTTCTGTTTTCGCAAGTAAAACCTGAGTTTGAGAGCGCGAGACTTCATGCCCAGCTTCAACAGATTCTTTCAGGCTCGAGTGTTGGACGTCTGCTTTCGATGCAATCTCCTGAACAAGTGACTGCAGGACCTCGAGATTCTCATTTGCAGCTTCAACCTTTTCTTGTAGAGTGGAATTCTGGAGCAGTGCTGTCGAGGCCAAATCTTGTACGTCAGAATGCAAGATTCCTAGATTTGCGTTACCAGCTTCGACCTTTTCTTTCAGACTTCCCAGACCATCGGCAATAGGCGGCAATGCCCGTGATGTTTGTTTTTGGAAAGTCACCAGAGTTTTCGATGCCGCATCAACCAAATCCTTTGTTGCGATGCTAGTCTCAAAGACTTCATCAATTCGGGAAGTGTTGGGCAGTAGCGAAACTTCGTGGGAAATTCCTTGGAGTGATTTGGCGTGGGATGATAGTCCATTGTCGAGATTAGACCGTAGATCTGAAACGCTTGTGCGTAATTCGTCGAGCTTCGTCGTGTGGGCTGAAAGTGGTTCTGTATCGAGTACATTGGTTCGTTCCTCAATCCGATTCGCGATTGATGCCAAATCCGCCAGCGACTGGGTATGAGATGAGAGTGCTGAAGTATCCAGAGAGCGTACATTTTTCTGAACGGTTCCGACAACATCATTTACCGAGGAAATTTTGGTCTCAAGCAGATCAAATTTCTCGACGTAGGTATTGTGGGAGGACTCATCTGAGACTTGTTCGTCCACGGAATCCAAGACCTGGCTTACATTCGCGATGCTCAAGGCCAAGGAATCGAGTTTCGTATTACTAGCAGCAATCATCTTGGAATCAAGGGCGGCCAGTCGTCCTGACATCTCAAACTCCTTTTTGAGGTGCGAAGTGGCTCTGTCGATAGTGTCCAATCTTCTAGGCAGGTCCTCGATTGGTTTGGTATCTAGAGAAGAAACGGTTTCCTGAAGGGCTGCGATGTCGTGTCGGAGGGCTCTGTCGAGCTTGTCCACCTTGGCTGCGACATTCTCACTCAAAGTTTTGATTTTCTTCGAAGTCTCGTCGGTGGAGGTTATTTTGTCTCCCATCTCAACGGACGCTGATTCCAAGGAAGCCATGCCATCCTGCGCAGCAGTAGTGGCATTTCGCAATTCCTCGCATGCCGCTACCATGCGTCTTTGTCCTTCATCAATCTTTTTTCCCAATCCCCGTTCGGTTTCCCATAGCCGGTCACCCAAAGTCGTATTCCGGTCCTGGAGTTCATTACTAATCTCCCCAAAACGAAGGGCTGTCCGGAGATCCGCTGACACGACATCATCCTGGAGTGATTTGACCTTTCCTTCAAACCCCTTCAATTGGGTCCCCAGAGCATCCAATTTCTCACCAGATTCTTCCAACGACCCCAACAGGTTTTTCTGGCCGGTAAGGAGAGTTGTTATTTCGTTTTCGTAGTTGGGAATCTCGAGATTGGTCATGTGATCCAAAGCCGGTTGTAGCTTCAGAGCCAAATCATCTATCTGTGTCTGAAAAGATGAGACTATATTGAGATTCGCAACTTTGATTTGGCTGTTCAGCTTGTCTTGCTGTCGTGAGAGGGCGGGCTCAAGCTGGCTCGCAACGGCATTCTGGAAAGCACCACTGTTGAATGCATCCAAAACTGCCTTTTCAATGAGCTTCTGGAGCTCTTGATTCGGATCGCTGGGGACTGCAGCACCGGGATTGGCTGTTGCTGGTCTTCCGGACGAGAAAGCGGAGGGAATGCTCGATTGTCGATTTTTCTCCCTCCATCGATTGATGCCGCTGAAAGACATGGCAGCGTGTGTCGAAGGATCCGATCATGCGATGGCGGTAAGGTGAGATATTAAATGAGGTGAATGTTATACAAGCCAAGTACGGCGTTCTCGATGATCTCGAGAGGGTTCATGGTAAAATTTCAGTTCGGTTTAGAGATGCCCTTCCTTCTGTGGGCGGTGTGTTGGTCGCGTTTTTGATGTGTACGGCATCGACGTGGTTTTGTGCCTCGGTGGATTTGTTTTTTTCTGAATCCCAAGGGTTCCCGACAATTGCGGCGGCTGGCTCGAAGGTGGAGCCACGATGCCCCGTCTAAGCCAGTGTTGGCACCACAAATAAGCAAGCGAGCCTGATAGCGCCGGACTTTGGGGGGATGGGCTCGAGATGGGCTCAGAGACTGGTACGTGCACTAATGCACCTGCATGAAGTGTGCAAATGAACTGGCAGAGCGGGCGGGCCGTGACCATCAGGGACAAACACTTCACATCTCTCATCGTCACTGGCGACTTCATAATTACTCACCGCAAAGCTGTTCGAAAACACGGGGCTGGAGAGGGGAAAGACACGCCGTGGGTCAAGATCAAAAGTTCCAATTTTTCACTTGGTTTGCGGCCTTGATGGACTTGATCTCCAGCTTCGAAACGACCTTTGTTTTCGAGGGTCGTGGTTCGTGTTGATAGTGAGAACCCCTGATCCGATCCGATACCCCGGTCGGCAAATGCCGTTTGCTGTCAACTGGTCACGTGTTCAATGTTGCCAATGTTGCAGGTGAACGCGTCCACGTTGACTCGGTGTGTCGCGAGGAATTTGAATTCACAACATTTTTTCTTTTGCCATTTCGCGTTACGTCGTTGCTTTTTCTTGTGTTTTTCTTGTGTTTTTCCTTGGTGATGATATCATACCTCATGATCTTCGTCGGTGCTATCACAATTGTTTTACCACTCCAAAAAAAGCCAGCATCGCGTGTGGTTTAATGTAGGGTTTCTGCAGTTTTTTTCAACAACGGAAAGCGTCCATAGTAGGTATAACGTCTCCCTGATGGCTTTCAAAGTTGAAAAGGTGTGCTGGTAATGGCAATTGTCTTTATCCCATTCATGTCCACATACTATCTCCATGTACCCACTACGTACAATTGCGTTATTACCCTCCAATATCTGCAACACGAAGCATCTTCTTCCCTTGCCCAGTATCCACCACCCTCTATCCTCTACTATCCGTAAAGTAATCTGAAAATAAACCATTCTCGTTACATGAAGGCACCTCTCAAGTTCTTGCTGAAGCCGCGACCGAATCCAGGATCTGGCGGCAAGGCATGTCAGAAACGCTCACAAGCCTCAAGCGGGAAGTGACCTACCGTCCTTGCCATCCTTCTTACCATCTCCCCTCTCGCCCTTTGTAGAGTCTTCTGCAGATTTCTTCTGTCCCTCCTTTTGCTTCAGTGCAGTAGCTAGCTCCAATAGTTCGTCTGTGGTACTGTTGACGCCCCGAGACTCTTCAGCAGCCGTAGGGAGTTCATTTGGCCTGCCTCCTTCGACCATGGTAACTCTGCCGTCCTCGTGGTAAGTGAAAGTGTTCTCAGGCTTTCCATCAGGGCCCATCTGCTGGATCAGAACTTTGTTGGGAATGTTCTCTCGGTCTCGAGGATCGGCTTCGAACATAGCACAGAAGGCCGCAAGCACTGGCCAGCTCTTACCAGGCGGCACACCTTGTTGTCCTTGTTCAACGACGCGTATCATAGCTTGGATTTTGGCTTTTTCGGATGTGGTGGTCAATGGGGAGTCGGTCATGATTTGCAGGGCCTGAAGTGATGGCGTGGAACGCGGGATTAAGTTCTTAAACGTTCCATTTTTGAAATTTCGCTCGTGGATTCCGCTCTCTATCTCTTGGCGAATGCTCTCCATCACTAAAGCGAGCAGCTCTTCATCGGTCGGCATTTTGACGAGCTCGTCTGATTGTTCTTGAGTTTTCAGTATACTTACTTTCTTGCAAATGATTGCCACTTACGAGCGTGTTCTCTTGTACTGATCGAGGTGAAGCGTGTACCAAACACGATGTTGAGAACCTGATGGTAGTGGTGGTTAAAAAAACAAAGTGTTGTACAAAAGAATTCTCTCTCGAAAGCAACGGGACTGATGAGCAAACGGAATCAGAGGCATGGCATTGATGGCAAGAGTGTCGGAGCATATGCAGGCTTAGTCACCTACAGCCAACTTAGATGCCCTCCCCACCAAACAATTCTGCATCCTTGCATCATTCGATGAAAACGGATTCATCTTCCATATGCTGGCTTGCGAGATTGTGTTTGTTTCCAAGGAGCGCCGCCAACCAGGTACACAGACAGTGAATACTGCCCTCATCGCATGTTTAACGCAAATATTCACTTTCAAGCATAGCAGAATTCAGTGGCGCAAGATAAGTGAATTGATCTTTAGGAGGATCTGCCCTTACATGAGCTCCCTAACCCTTTTACCTGCAGATCTGAAAAGCCACTCCTTGGCTGCTAGATGCCTTTGCATATGCGACGCTTTGTCATCACAAACACATATCATGTCCTCGTTACATAAAGGCACCTCTCAAGTTCTTAGTAAAACCGCTTCCGAATTCCGAATCTGGTGTCTTTTATTAGCAAAGTTCAAACTTATCACGATGGGATGAGACTGACCGTTTCTTCCCTTCTTCTTATCGTTTTGCTTGCCACCTTTCTTGGTTTTTGCAGAGGCTCCGGTGGCTTGTTCCTTTTCCTTTTGGTGTTTTGCAGCAGCAGCTTTGTCGAGTGCCTCGCCAGTAGGATTGGTAAAGCCTTCGGGGGCATCAGGAGGTACACCAAATTTGCCTCCCTTGGCTGTTGTCACCTTGCCATCATCATGCATTGTAATTGTCTCCTCTGGCATTCCATCCTTGCCGACAGTTTGAATCATGTCATCAGGCCAGTAGACACCTCGAGCTCTAGCATCCGTCTTGAATACAGAGCCAAGGTTGTCGGCAGTTTCGAAGGTCCCCAAGAGGCTAGAAAGATCGGACTTGAATTCAACTCCTCCAGCTAGATGCTGGTGAACTGGGCGCAGCTTTTCTTTCTCGGATGCAGTGGTCAGAGGAGAGTCGAGCAAGATCTGCAAAGCCTTGAGTGGCGATGTTGAAGGGGGATCGAGGTCTTGAATGCGCCGTTCTTAAAGCTCGATTTGTGAATCCCCATTTCGATGCTTTGACGGAGCGCCTCCATCATTTGGTTGTGGAAGTCTGGCATGGCCATTTTGCTGTCGCTTTTGGGATATCAGTATACTTCCTTCCTTTGAGACTGCCGTCACTTACGGGTTCGCTGTGGAGTTCCTTGATGTAGAGCGGATGGCTCAAGAACGATTTTCAGAAGTTGGTGGTAAAGGTGATGGCTGTCAGAGGACCAAGGTGCTAGTGCCAAAAGTTAGAGCCCTGTTTCCTTGAGCATGCTTACCAGGAAGTATTCACCAGCATTGGGCTCTTTTTTTGTTCCGCTCCGCTCCCTTGCCTTATCACTAAGGCAAAACAATTCGGCTACTTGATAAGTTAAAAAAACACAGCAGCTTTCAATCAATCATCATTGTAATGGTTAGGATGTAGTACGCTTGACAAGTGGGTTGTATTGACCAATATCTTGAACAAGTGGCGAACCTTTTGCCATTTTCACCTTTGTTTTTTTGAATTTTTTAGGGGCAAATTTCTTGCTGTATTCGAAAGTTGATCTTGAGAAGAGGTTGGGCCTGTGCTCTCCCCCGCTCGCAAATTTCCACCATCCAGGTACACAGATTCAGTGAATACGCACTTGTCGCATGGTTTGATATATGTATTCACTTTTAAAAGCATGAGAAAGTTCAGAGATTTCAAGTGATTGAATTAGGTCCTGAATCCTGACAGATAGGCCGCACAAGTCCTACGAACAACAATTGCCAACTGCAGTGCCTTTGAATATGCGACAACGACTCAACACAAAACCACACAGTTTGGCCCTGTTACATAAAGGCATTTCTGATGTTCTTGCTAAATTCACTTCCGAATCCAGGATCAACGGCCAGGTTAGCAAGAAAAGCAGTCTTCGAAGTGACAAGCACATACCGTTATCGCCCTCTTTCTCGTTGGTGGACTTCTCGCTCTCATCAGTGGCCTGTCTCCTTCGCTCCTCGCTAACCTGGCGTTGTCTCTCCCATTCAGGATCGACTCTTGGTTCGGTAGCAAGGAAACTCCTAGATAGAGTGCCTGTAATCCGATCCTTGTAATATCGCATGAACGATTCTAAGGATTGATCATAAATTGGCCCAGGATCGATGCCACGAGCTTTAGCATCATAGTAGAGGACATATAACACTCTGCCATACTTATTTGCGGTGTCAACATCTGCCTGGAAGAGTCCTCGTGTCGTTATTTGATCGTAAAGGGGACGCATTTCCTGCTTTTCGGCTTCGGTGACTGCTGGAGAGCCGAGCAAGATTTCCATGGCTTCGGGAAGAGTTGTTGAAGTTGTGATGAGCGTATTGAATGCTCCATTCTTGAAATTGAGTTCATGGCAGGAGGTGAGAATGCTGTGGCGGAAAACGATCATTAGAGGGTGGGGCAAATTCTCCTCCACCCAACGCGGTGGAAGTGGTCCGGTGAGCTCTTCTATGTACTCCGCTGGCATTTCGAATTCCATTTTGATAAGTAGCTCTCAAAGCTTTTGAGTGTCAATACTGGCGCTATTTTCAAATCATTCATAATAACTTACGCACTTAACGAATTTGTTGAGGTGCAGAAGGAAAATCGGCCACAGCTTAGCGAATTCCAGGAAGCGTTGATTCCAGAGAGTGCGAAATGCTTGAATCCATATCTGTCATTATCTGACCAACATGGGTGCTATATAGCCAGCCCAGTCCTTTGGGGTGGACGTCTCTGAAAGACTCTTTGCATACCTGATGTCGCTGTATATTCGGCCCTTAGTCAGGGCAACAAAACAGTATCCTGTCTCTAAAAGACCGTGAAAGCACAAAGGCTGTATTTCATAAGTGTTGATCTAGACAGACCTCTATCTGAAAATTTTTTTTGCAAGTTGATAGGGTATTAGTTTGCTTGGTCTACACAAGGAGTTGCTCCTTGCACATAAATACATAAAACTTTATCTTCAAAGCACAAAGCACAAAGTAAAAAAACAAAAAAGCAACCTAAGCTCCTCAACATCTACGGTACCGCAACATTTAATTTAGCTAGTAGCTGCCCAGTCTGCAGTCGAAATAGCAGACGGCCATTATCTAGAGACCGCAAACAAAAGACTATTAAAGTTTACTCCAAGGCAATCCAAAGCAATCTAACCGTTGTAACCATACCAGATGTCTAACTTCTTTCAAAATACATGCTGGCTCAGCCTGGCACAGTCCTGCTCTTCCTTATCTATTTGCAATCTACTGACGAATATGAAGGACTGTTAAACTATTCCTACAGTAGTGAGATTACTTTGAGCTATTCTACTTAAACTGAACCTGTGTTCTCATCAAACCACCAAGTCCATTCACACCACAAGCCCATGATCAAGGACCCAACAAAAGCGAGACTTCTCTTTCGCTTTTATCGTTAACAGAAATGCCCCCTATTTCCATAGTTCATGCAAACCCAAGCTTACCACACTATTTAATAACCACATAGGCTAAAGAGAATAAGGCTTGATTCAACGGGTGATCGCCTCAAGCGAGAGCAAATATTTATCGCCAGGCAGGTAACTGATAAGAATGATCGTCAGGTATCAGATGTGTCTTTGAAATGAGTTGTTAGTAGAGACGATCGTTTGGATTTTGAATCTATGTAGTTATGTGGCGGGCCTTCTGCCCTGACCGAGATGCATAGCAAATAGATCTTCTGTCAGATGCCCTTGCCTATCCCACGAACTCTATCAACCTCTCACCAGCGTTTCCCCTAAACACTGACACACTATATACAACCGGCCAACTTATCAAACAAAAACTCCCCCTAAATGCACCCACCACCCGATGCACCAACCCCCTCCCAATGCCCCAATAGAAAGCAAAAATCCACAACGCCACAAACCCCAAAACCATCCGCCCCCCTCTCTCTCAAGTAGTAACACTCCGATCAACCACCATCCTCTCCTTCCGCCCACCACCTCTCAACACCCTCTCAATAACCGGCATCAACTCGGGAATGCGAAACGGCTTCGTAACCACACTATCCATGCCACACTCCTTCGCCTCGGCAATCTGCTCACTCCTCGCATTCGCCGTAACCGCAATGACCGGCACATGACCCACCAGCTTCCCCTCCCTCTCCAACTCTCTAATGCGCTTCACACACGTAAGTCCATCCATCACGGGCATTTCCAGATCCATAAGCACCACAGAGATATGCGTGCCCGTGTTCATTTTATGGTTTGTGTGGAAGAAGGACGAGGATTCGAGGAAGGATAGTGCTTCGACGCCGTGATTCGCAACCGAGACCACGCAGCCCGCGCTGCGGAGTTGTTTGGAGAGCACTTTTTGATTGACAATGTTATCCTCCACAACCAGCACATGTTTGGGCGTCGGGCTCTTCGAAATCGGATCCTCTACCCTCCCTTGGTTGACAACCGGAATCCCAGGATTCGTCTGTATCCGCTCCAGCGCCGCAGTACTAATCATCTTCGTCTGGTCACTCAACGCCTCTGCAGCCGAGAAAATCAAGTTCGGATCCGCCATTTCAGAATCACTAGGCGGCCCACATCGACGTGCACGAACGTAAAAGGCGAAAGTGCTGCCGACTCCTGCTTCTGAAGCAACGCCGATTTGACCGCCTTGTAGTTCGGTGAGGCGACGAGAGATGAAGAGACCGAGGCCATTGCCGCCGTAGCGGACGTGTGTTCTGACAGAGGCTTGGGAGAAGCGGTTGAAAAGACGGCTGCGTTCTTCTTCCGAGAGACCGCGACCGGTATCGCGGACCTCGACTAAGAAATAGACGATTTCTTCTTGGGGGCCGTTGGCAGTTGCGTCTTTGTTGCTGCTTGATCTGGGGAGATATTTCATTCCGTTTTTGCTTTCTGGACGCCTTATTGAAGCACTGACGCAGACTGTGATCTGACGATGATCTTCCGACTGCGTGAATTTAATGGCATTAGTAATGAGATTGATGAAGACTTGCACGATTCGACTCGGATCAAGCTTAACCCAGTCTACGGCAAGCTCGTGATACGAGGGCTCAACCCGGAATCGTAAGTCGATATCAGTCTTGTGTATCTCGCCTTCAAACATTTTGAGGGTGTTCTGGATGACGGACAGTGGCCGGACTTCGACAGGGGTGATAAACAAGAGGTCCGAGTCGAGCTTTGACAGGGTCAAGATATCATCGATAATTCTCTTTTGGTGTTGGGCGCAAAGCAAAATGGTTTGGGCTGCGTCGGTATATGAATCGACAACCTCGCGAGGAATCACAACGTCCTTGGCATCTCCGCCATCAAACTCTTCCAGGTTGCTTATCCAGTCAGCGCATTGGATAATGGCTGACAAAGGATTCCTCATCTCGCTATAATTACTCGTAGTCAGTATGTGTACCTTCCAAGAGTGCAGTCAACATACTGGGACGTCATATCTATGAAATTCTCTTGTTGTTTCTTCAACTCTATAGCCTCAATCATTTTCCGATTCTGAAGCCCTTCCGCCCATTTCGATTTCGAGATGTCCGTTATGCAACCAATTATGCCTTTTACTTCACCCTCGGCGTTGAGTTCCGCATAAGCGGCCGCGATAATCCAAGTGTGCCCTTCAACTTTCTCACTGCCGACCGTCTCCACAACAAAAGGATGATTCAATCGAACTTCGAAATTTACGGATTGGCCTTTCAGTAGTTTGGCCCATTCTACATCCATTACAGGATGATCATCTTTGAGAATAACGTTATACCAACTCTAGTAAGTTCGTTAGTCCACAGACATGTTGGGTATCCATCATAACTTACCATGGGATATGCTACACCACGAGGATGCTCGGTAAGTCTACGATGTAACCTCGATTAGCATACTTTATCTTGTTGGGGGCGCTGTATCTTACTTGTAATATGCATTGTTTGCATACAGTATAACACCAGCGCGATCAATGTAATACTGGCCGACCGGTGACAAATCTGCCATATCTATGCGGCACCTAGCATTAGCAGACAGAAGCAGTGACAGAAGTAGTACTGGAATGAAGCGGCGCTACGAGAAAAAAAAGTGAAATAGTGGCCGCATTAATTGATCTAAGATATACCTATTGATTCGGCGCATAATATAGCTGCAGAAACTCGATGCTACGAAGGCAAGCCGTTAGGCCTGAAGTACGACTGTAGATTCGAGGTAAACCATGCTGCAACAATAATTTGCTTACAAGACACCTCACCCCGGGTTTAACCTCAATATGCCAGGCCATCCGAGGAAATAGCGGCCAACAGAAAAGGAGATGGTGATCTTATAAGCCAATTATTGCGGTAATGCAATAATTTGGAGCCTATTCTCTAAGATCTCTATGGAGCAACAGGCTCGAACGGATTGAATCTTAAATCAACTAATGTGGATACAAGATATCGAATCTACTTGTGCAAGGATTGACATCTCTTTGATTGCAAATTGTAGCTTGATGATAAACAGGGAAGTGCGATGAGAACATATAGCATAATATAGCAATGGAGAAAACTTAGACATGAAGTCGCCAGGACATCCATGAACGCTAAAGTCGACTTCATACGTTTGCTCTCAGTGCCAAGGAAGGAATGCTTACTTCTAAATCTATTTTCCGTCTCAAAGGCCTCACTCTCCTGCATATTAAGTTTCCTTGAAAGGCGGTTACGATCGCGAGTTGCATGTTCAGCCGCCATCCTACTCCTTCTCAACTCATCCTCGAATAACACAGCAGCCTATGGAAAGAAATGTCAGTTCATGAAATACAGAGAGAAAGATATTGAGCCAACATACCGCTATCGACGAAGCAAGATGTCTGCTCAGCAGCTGAAGGAACCCTTGATAGTCATCGCCATAGCGTTGATGTGGATTGAGTCCAAGGACGAGGAAGCCTAATACAGTGTCTCCCGTAGATCTTATAGGTAAGCATACAGCAGACTGATAAGGATCTTCTCCCTTGTCTGTTTTTAAGGCTTGGCGAAGAGTCGGTGGAAACGAAGAGTCCGTAATGCGAAGAAGAGTTGGGGTGTCTGACTTGATCATGTCGTGAAAATTGGGCAAAAGAGTATCCATTGATTCTTCCGTATTGAAGCGCCGTGGAATGCTTTCCTGCGATTCACGAATTCCTACTTGACCCTCCAAAACCCAGTTTTTAAGAGCATGGCTCTGATTTGATGACTCGGAAAGAGTCTCGTTGATATCGCCGCCCGCAGAATATAGAAGGGCAAATGGTAGGTCTGGGTGATCTACCTCCAAACATTTGAGCAACTGTTGCCAAAAATCTTTCGGTTCTCGTAAGGACGAGAAATGTTGCGCTATAAGAAGCAGGAATGCCATTCTTCGATCGGATAAAACCTGACGTGATGTCTCAAATACAGGATTGTAGCTTTATATAACCATTCAGCTCAAAGTGCTATTGCAAATTAGACGCTATATATTGAGAGTGACTTACTAAGCAACTTCGCCGTCTCCAACTTGAATTGGTATGATCGATAATGAATAATAAGTCTCCTCCAAATAACCGTTCCTAGAAATGAAAAATGGCGCATCATCGACGCCAAACGCTACACCAGTTTCGTAAGCTATTCTCAAAGGCTCTATAAAGCCATCTGCAACTTCTGCCCATGCTTCGTGGAAAGGTTTTCCTAACATGCCTGGATGTTTTTTCCCGGTGCAGTCCACATACTGTTCATTATACATAACAATCTTTTTCTCTCCCCAAAACATTGCTGCTGGACGAGGGTCAGTCATTAAGACATTGCACCAGCGACGGAGCTCGACGCTCCATGATTTGATAGGTCCTAATTCAGTTGAGGCCCAATCGAATTCTATAAAAGCCTTTACATAAGGTGATAGCACCATACTCGGGTGAGGACGCGTGAAGTCGAACGGACTAAGAGCATCAGATTCCTGCGCGCTATTTCGCCTGTTGTCATTTGTATGATTTTGACGTTGGTTCTGCGATTGTCGCGAGTTATAAGTAGACCTGGACTCTCCTTTCACGACCCTCAACGCTGCCAACTGTTCCTCCAAAGAACTTTGAGAAGAATGAACTAGCGGCCTTGATTTTTTCAAGGGTGGCTCTGGTTGTTTCGTTTGCGAACCTCTTCTTCGACTTTGTCTTTCCGGCAGATGGGGTTTGTCTAAGTCATTTTCAGACAGAAGGTTTGCGATATCTCCGGTAATGATCCTCCACCTACTGCGCAGTGTGTTTGCTGTCCATCGAATGCCGCAGTGTGACGACGGCGGTAGCTTTTCTGCGTCTGGAAGAGAAACCGCCCATACTAAAAATCGGCTATCCGTTTGGGCAGCTGTTGTGCAGTGTGGACTCTCAGCACCCATAATCCGCAGCTTCTGGAGGCTTCTGTTTTGGTATATGGGAATGGTTGGAGTTGGGCTATCCAAATCGGAGATGAAGATAGGTCGATCGTCCGTCTCGAGACATTCTAACAGGCCTATCGTCTCGAAGCCAAAGGATGAAGATCGCTGGACAAATTCGATAGGTGGCTGGCTGGTCAGGGGATCCGATGTAGGGGTCGTGTCGTCCTGCATGTGCGCTCCTCGTCTGCTATTGCGAGCATTCTTCGCCCAATGCTGGTCCGCCATTTCCAAATACTGTCGACCTCCGCGCGCTTTCCGGTCGTAGATCCTGTAATCCTGTATTCCTTCACCACTCTCCGCACCACGATGCCCTCACAATGCTCTGCGGTGCCAACGGCCACTGTCGCGGCACAATGACGTTCTCAGCTATGCGGGTACTCGTATGGGTCCCTCCACCTGCCAGGTCCTGCGCAAACTCGACGTGTTGGCAACAGCCCCATGAAGACACAGAAGAATGCGAAAAGGATGGGCGATGCGTTTGCAACTTCGAACAAAAACGCGCACAGATGGATGGGGTCTCTAGCGCGGTAACGAAATAACCTTATGGAGAGGCGACAGGCGATGGGCGGTGGAAATTCGGTCGGTGCAAAGATGCGTGTTCCATCCAAAGCCCAGAACGTCTGTTCGGCGCCTATGACGATGGTGGGGCTGGGAGCTGGGAGCATCCCGACAGCCCGCGGTAAACTCGACTCAACGGTTGTGATTTTACCACGCAAAATCTTCAAATTTATTATAGAAAAGTCGCTGATTGAAAACACGACTTAATCACGACTCGAGTTCTCCCAGGCCTCCAAGGTTGTTGAGGAGAAAGTCAGGTGACTTCGTTGAGGAGGTGCCCGGCCACTCAGTGAGCGAAAGCTGATGGGTTTAGAAATTAAGGGGTTGAAAGGTAAGCGAGAGTCAGTGGATTTTAAGTTCTTAACGCTGATGTTCGCGATATGAAACCGAGCAAAGATTGCAGAAATAAAAACACAGCTAAAATGTTTGCAGATTCTTTGATGTACCTCGAGAAAGACACCAAGAAGAAGTTCCGAAAACCAGAGTTCGTTGATTCTCTTCGAGGTAGGAAAAACTCACGATAAGATGATCGATCTTCTTGGAGTGGGTTTTTGCAGAAAAACTGAGATGAAGCATGAGGAAACTGAACAGTACAGTACAATTCAAGGGGGCTCGGAATAGTATATTGTGATCAAATCTTTCTATCGAGTTCTAAGAGGCGAAATGAAGGTCATTGAATGAAGTATTTCCAGTTGAGGGTGTATCCATGATAATCGAACTTGGATAGATCAGCCTTCTTCCGAGACCTACCCCCCTTTATGGAGACGCAGGTGGAACTTGGAAGTGAGTAGAAATTGCCAGATTTGACCGCAGCAAAAAAGGGGGCGGGGTGGATTATGGGAACCCTTCAACGAAAATCAGGATAGCAATTATATCCCACCATGGTGCGAATCAAAGGTAAGCTTCCCATCCTCGAGACCAAGTCCAATCTCACTTAGCCTATATCGCTTAGTAACAACATGGTAGGCGAAATACCCATCGATGAAGGAGCGATAAGCCTTCGAGACCTTCTGATCTGCTGCTGCTAGTGACTCCTGGATATGCTTATGCATCTCAACAATCTCAACAATGAGGTCCTCCAAGGCCACAGACAGGCTGCATTGCCTCAATGCTGCTTCCATTGACACACGGTTGGTCCCATCCACGCCTACCATATTTTCTTTGTAGAATGACAGCACGTCGTTCATGCCATTTATGATCGCAACCATTCCTGCAATCGAATGCAGATATAAGCCAAGGCTCTCTGACTCTGGAAATTGTTCCTCGGGATAGTTGAAAATGGCGTACGCCTCTGCAATTCCTGTCTTGTCGCGCACCCATCTTGGGAAGTCTGGGGCTAATCTAGGGAAGCCGGACGAAAAACACATTTCGATCACGCAGCCACCCAGAAAGTCCAGAGTCTCTTTTATGATACAGGTTTGTGCAAATGGACCCCATAGCTTGGGTACTTCGTCGGTGAGGAGGCGTGCAAGGTACTCTAGGGTGGCGTCGCCTTGTGGTGAAGAAGTGCCGAAGCGCTGGGCAAACAGACCCAGGGAGGTGACACTGCTAGGAGGTTAGTCATCGATTGAGGTCAAGAGAGCAGTGTAAACGGCGACAAAGACGCGCACGTCGAATGGAACGTTGGAGTATGCCTGGGTCGCTATGTTACAGCCGATGGTGATATAGGGGGTGAGCTTGGCGATTTGTACTGTTGAGATGTTTTTACCGATCGTGGCGTAGGTTGCGTCGTAAAGCTGGCGACCATCGATGGGAAAAGGGCCTAGGTCGCATCTCAGGTTTTCTGCAAAGGACCGGACCATTTCAACTTGTGTCTCTCCAGGGTTTTGATTTCTACCCAACTTCTGGGACTGGTAGCTGGACGCCTCGGTTGCGTCTGGCTCTGCTGTTGTGTCGGCATGGGGGGTCATATTTGCTTTTCGAATGTAAGATATTTGAAAAGTGCGAGCCGAAGGTTTGAGAGGATAATTGAGTGGAGGAATAAGATCATGGTTCTGTTTATATATTGTAGACAACTTGAATGATGAAAGGTTCTTAGCCATAATAGAGCCTACATAATCTCCAAGACATTACCTCGCATCCCTCGGAATAACGGAACTACTTCTCCGCGCCAGATCTTACGAGTTCATGTACTTTTTCCATTACTTTTGATTCAAATGAAGCATTTTATTGACAGGGAGAATGTCATGTTTCGTGCCTGCAGAGTAAGCATATTTCAACGAAAGCTATTACCCAGTAGAAATTGTTGGGGAAGGAATTGCATATCGGTAAAGCAATCAACTCAGACATTATGCACTCCTAGCGATACTTCAGCTATGGTCGTCACGATAACGGAACCACGCAAGGCTTGTCCAACAGGCCAATAAACTGCCTACAAAGGAAGGAAGCGATCGATAAGAAATTAGAATCTTTCTACACAATGTTACTCGGGACCAGAAAAGGACGAGCCTTGCCTTCGAGAAGGCAAATTACCCACATTTTAGTTTCGCCGAAATGTTATTGCCCTCTGAGAATCTGCAATAGGATGTTTTTGGTCATTCAAATCGTTCCTCTAAGACGCAACTGAGGGTCGGCCCGTATCGCCGTCAAGGGACTCCGAGCATTCGGTCATTATGCAAGGTTTCAGGTGTGCTTATGTTGATCCATGTTTCATTTACATGTGCTCTACAAGATGGCAAGATGCTTCAAAGTTCGAAAAATATTTCGGTCATAGAATACTATAAGAGATTAAGTATATGACGGGCAATGTAGTTTGTCCTTTGTTTGCTCTCGCCGACTGGCGTCTGGCTTATGCACAAGCTGTATTTAGACCTCCGCGAACCACCGACCCAGCCCTCTTGCTCTGTTTTTAATCAATTGAATACTTTTCCCTAACTCCCAATTTGATCACAGAGTACGTAACTTATGTGTCAATAAATATCGGGAGAATCAGGTTGACCAATTCCTTACATAGATAATACCAAAACTTTAGAAAGGATTGCAATGGTTGAAACTTGAAAGCAGAGCTTGGTTAGAGCGAGTCCCGGAAGAATCTCTTCTAAGTTTTAACATACAGTGGTTGCAACTGATGAAAGAGAATTCATTGAAGCTATTTCCGTCCTTGGTAAATAGAAGATACTGTAAAATCTGTTGAAGTGAGGTAGATTGACTGATTACATGCACTGCATGTCCTTCAAAGAGGCGGTGGGTGGGAGAGAGGGTGAAACAAGAGATTGATAAGCTCCTGCAAATCTGAGTCTCCACATGGCAGGACATTGAAGATGAAGAGCTGAGAATCTGGGTGCCTTGCAGTAAGCGTTACACTAGATCGATCAACCAAGACCTTGTCTTGATGCGATGCAATCTTAAGAGCGAGTTAAAATTGAGCACGTTACTGCGACCAACTCATCAAAAGTCATGCCAGGCACACCTACAGGTCTCTTTTTTGTCGATTACGCATAATTCAGCTAAGTCTCGGACAAAATTTCGAGGTATTGGGACATTGTGGCTTTACAACAGGCATTAGTCTTCAATCATGTTACTTGAAACTCATACAGTAGGTGATTACTCTGCTGCACAAAAATCCCGAGCGGCTACTTGCACGGAGCTACTCGTATTGGATACTGTCCACCAGTAATCCACTAACCAAGTCTTCGTGATGCCGGCAGCCGATATGGTTCTGGCCAAACCTCAAATACAGGAGTAGGCATGAAGGCAATGCATTCATACAATGGTCTAGTACAGGCGGTATGTCACATGTGTTTGCGTACACCTGCCTAAATGGTACTGAACTTTTTCTTTGGATTATCTCCAAGTTCCTCTGGGCACAACAGGCATGACTTTTGAAGGAGAGCCTTCACCCCTCCCTCCCCACCACTCTAAGAGGCACTTTTAAGCTTAGCTTGAACGTAGAATAAGGCATTTCCTGTAGGCTGTAGTAGCACCTTTGATCCTTGGATAAGTTCACGGTTGATTTATGATCTGATTTTTAGGTATTTTATTCCGTTCGCAAAGGAGTATATTCAATGAATGCAGGTAGTTTCAGCCTACACAAGAGACCTGACGTAACAGCAAGCGGAGCTATATTTACCATTACATTATACCACGTAAGATACTCCTTCTTCTCAATCACTCCGGGAGAGCAGAATAAGCGTTCCGGTTGAGTTAATAATTTCACGTGATAAGCCCCCTCCAGCGCCATAAAATTGCCTTTATTCCTCCGGTAAAACGATATATCTTCAGTTTTCGATTTCCATAAGCGCCACCACAAGAACTCCCAGCTTGCATTTTGAGCATTTTCGTTGTTGATGTTAGTTCACGTGATAGCCCCCCTTTAGCGCCCCGGTTATGCGTTCCCCAAACCAGTTTCAGAAAAGCATTTCGGTTCACGTGATAGGCCCCCTCCAACGCCCCTAGTCATACGGCGGAAGGGGTCCAAAACACCTATACCGTAACATGACATCTGGGAATAGGCTCATTTTTTAATCAACGCCCAACGTTTCCCCTTGGCCTAGTTTATCTCCACAGTAAACAGGAAATTTTGAGCTAGAAATGAAGATAAGGTAGGCATTTTTCCCATGTGATTCGTATCAAGTACAACTCCATGCCAACGCAAATATTATTACCGTGGTAAATTTACAACTGCATAGGCACCGCACAAACCAATACTGAGCAATGTTCGCGAAGGTGGAATTGCCTAGTCGGATGTAGGTACTAGGTTTTAACAGCGCTGCATGGCAGTTACGTAGTTGGTACGACATGAAATGCCGGTTAAGTAAAAATCGGCTGATTCACCATTCCTATTGTACAACCTAGAGATAATGTAGACCGTCGACTGAATCCCTGTTCCTGGTTTCGTGGGGGTTCGATTTTCGCGCCTTCCGTATGTAGTCTCACCAAACAAAACAGATGACTTATAATTGGGTCTAGGAGCGACGTGTAACCCTTCTACACCTTCAAGTACCAAGATGAACTTGCACCACCTGGCCTTCAAGAGTGGAGAGACCATTCGATGGCCTCGCCTCTTATCGAGCATTGTTCTTTTGATACACGAGGAAGCTATATTTTGTATGGCAGCCGGGGATGCTTGCAGCGTTGCCTCTTGTGCGTGGGATATTTTTTTAGCCTGTTGATTGAAGACTACGAGCAGCTGAGCATCGTACAGTCTAATGCCTTAGGTTGTTATTTTGGTACGACAAGTAAATTGGCGCTGTGTTCAAGTTCGTTGTCTTGAGTTTTGACTTCTGGAACTTCTCCAAACACACGAACCCCGCAACCTCCCATCGACATCCATGTGGCCCCAAAGGGAAAAGAATTGCGTCGGAGTAGAGAAGATCTTACTGTTATGTTCCAATCCCATCCGGACATTTTAAGTACGAGTCCGAAATGATATCTTTGTAGGTGGCTAAATTACGCAGCGTTGAACCAAGAAGACCACGCCACTTTGAGGCGTGGACTTCGTCACGGCTTCTCCAACGCATCCTTGAGGGGCTCCGAATCATATATCCGTTTCTATATCTCTCTTTTGGCTGAAAAACTACGCAAAAAAAGTGGCGAGGCCCCTGGTGATCCCGTGGACATCAGCGCATGGCTGAATTTCTGCGCCTTCGATATTACTGGTGATCTTCTATTTGGCGAATCATTCGATGCTTTGGCAAAGGGACAGAACCATTCATGGATGCGTACCGTTTTTCAAGCCATTGCCCACATAAGATACATGTGTCTATTGGTGTGGTATCCTCCATTAGCGGATATAGCTCTGCGACTTGCAAGTTTGTTGCCGATGTTTGATCAACGAATTGCAATGGAGGCTTTCACGCAAGAGAGGATCGAGAGACGATTAGGGATGGTGGTTGATCGTAGGGACATTATTGGGTAAGTCTCATATTAAGGAAATGACCATTGAAAAATTCTTTGTCCTTTCAATCGGACAACTATTTGAACTTTCATGAACTATGATCGTCTCCAGGCTCTACCAGTAAAGCTTATCAAAGACCCACTAACCATCTGAAAGACCTACTATACTGTATACTAACTCGAGACTTCTTAGGTACCTCCTAGACCACCAAGAAAAAGACGGATTAAGCCACGAAGACATCATCTCCAGCGCCAAAACACTAATTATAGCTGGCAGCGAGACCACAGCCGGTGCCGTCAACTCAACCCTGTATTTCCTTCTTCGCAACCCCTCAGTCCTCCAGAAACTAACAGCCGAAATCCGCACCTCCATTAAAACTCCCGCAGATATGACCTTTGCCAACGAAAGTATGCTGCCGTACCTGCACGCTTGCATCGAGGAGGGATTACGGATGTGGTCTCCTGCTCCAAATGGGTTTTCGCGTGAGACGGGACCTGAAGGTGCGACTATTAGCGGGCAGTTTGTCCCTCCTCATGTGAGTAGCCCATCGAAATATGTTGATCCCTTCATATAGCGATACGGGAGAGAGAATACTGAAAGGGAAATAGACACGAGTAGTAGTTAACATGTACTCCGCCTTCCACTCTTCTACCAACTTCACTTCCCCCAACCAATTCATCCCCGAGCGTTGGCTCGGTGATCCTCTTTACGAAAGCGACAACCGAGCCGCCGTCAACCTTTTTCCGTGGGCCACAGGAACTGTTTTGGACAAGTAAGTGCACCGATTCTGTTTCAACTCCCGTCACTTTCGGAATCTCCCCCAATTTCAGCGAGAATGAGACCCCTTCTTTGTCCAGTTCTTTTCTTTCTTCACTGATTCCTTCCTAACTCAACCACCTATCTTCGCAAACCCTCACTAATTCACCCACTTACAACCAGATCATCGCCTGGGCCGAAATGCGTGCGATGATGGTCGCCCTCCTGTGGAACTTCGATATCCAGCTCTGTCGCCAGTCGCAAGACTGGCTGCAGCAGCAAGTGGCATATATTGTTTGGGAGAAAGTGCCCATGTACGTCACGCTTTCGCCAAGGGTCGAATCTACTCCGGACAGCTAGTCACTTGAAACGATACGGTCGCTACAGGGCCTACACTTTTCAAGAACACGATCAGTTCTTTCCCTTGCTTTTTCCTTTTGAAAGTATAATCTTGAGTTGCGACAAACTTTCATCATTGCGTAATTTCGGTCGATTTGAGGAATTGAATGAATTCTCGCTTGTGTGTTGCGATGATGGTTAAAGGCGGGCTGTCGCACAACCAATTGATGTGCAATAGCGCAGCTAGTAGCTTATGTTCACAATTGATATTCATTGCTTTTACAACCCTCTTTACCGAAGATTGTGAACGTAAATTTAAAGCAGCTTCACAATTGAAAACCGAGCCTGTAACCTTTTTATGAATCAAACAGACCGGAATTGTGACCAAGTAGCACTCTTTTCATATCATAGCACCACGCAAGAATATCGAGCGAACGGTAGAACTGTAACATGGGGGAGCGGATAGGTCGAGGAAGGCGAAGTGTCGTATGACTCGTATCCGGAATGTTCAAGTTACAGTCAAACCTGGATATAAGGATGGCCTCGGGACCGGGGGGTATATCCTTATTGAAGAGGTATTCTTATGGAAAGGTAATATTAAAATTTTCTTCAGGGTCAAAAGCTTCCATTTCTGATCAAATTTAAGATTATTCCTGTATTATTTCTACTGAAAAAAGTTGTCCAAAGAGCTCTGTTTTAGGTTTGCTTTGGAGGAGGGTTCATAGATAGCTGAGAGGGTTTGTGATCAGATTCCGACTAACTGAACTCGTTATCGGAAGCTATATTGATGGTATTAACCCCCTAGGTGTGCGTTATTGATATGTTATTATAAGGATTATTTAGGTGGTAAAAAAATTTGGGACCAAGAAAGGTAAGGATTACCGTATTAATTGGTTTAGAGCGCCACCCCCCTCCCGTTGTTAACTTCATTGTGCGAGACCATCAAAGAGAATTGAGGTTGGTGGGAGAGTTTCTCCCGTGAACGAAATCTCTCCCGAAAATGGGGGCCTCTGTTATTTTGAGCCTTGTTGTGTTAGGATAGGTAAGAGAATGAAGGTCAAAATGGAAGGGGGTGGCGCTCTAGACCAATTAACACGGTATCCTTATGGCTAATATATCCTTATTTACCGTACAAAGTTCGCCGGGACCAGGCCTCTCATCCTTAACTTCGATATAATCCTTATATCGGGGGATCCTTATATCCAGGTTTGACTGTATCACATCGTCCGCAATTCGGATTTGATTGACTTAAGAACATTCCAATGTTTCAAAGGCCAAGAAACAATGCCCACTTATAAACCAATTAATATATTGTTCACTGGCGTCGATCATAGGATGTCACAACCCGCCTACCCTGTTACCCCACCTTGCGAAATTTTCCAACAGGGTAAGCGCGCAAGAAATAAGCAAAGATCAAAACCAAACTCGACAACCATTAATCTCCGAAACCCAGATTGAAACTATAGAATGCACCTCCATGTATAAATCAATAATGCTTCGTTTTCCTCCGCAAAATTTATTTTGAGATTCGAGAGTCAGGAGTTATCGTTAACACAACTCGCCTACCCTGTAACAGGGTAAGCACATAAGAAATAAGCAAAATCCACTTTTACAACTTTTTTTGAAGGAGGGCTAACTTTGGTTTTACCACCCTTCCGCCGGCCTGAAAACCAGGAAACTTCATCTGAATACTCTCTGAGTGT